>JAQIWX010001335.1:0-10661 GCA_034696785.1 Lepidocyrtus cyaneus
TGAATTCGCTTCCCACGTAATA
This sequence comes from Lepidocyrtus cyaneus, assembly GCA_034696785.1. Classification (NCBI taxonomy): domain Eukaryota; kingdom Metazoa; phylum Arthropoda; class Collembola; order Entomobryomorpha; family Entomobryidae; genus Lepidocyrtus; species Lepidocyrtus cyaneus. The sequence goes on from JAQIWX010001335.1 coordinate 23, forward strand.
TATCAATTCCAATATTCCACCACTGTTCTTCTCCCTCCACCCACAGCTCCATTACGGCTGAAAAAATTAAATTGGAGTTTCATTTTTATGCTTGGATTTCACGGGAACTGCGATTACGATGTATCCACTATCCACCTCTGTTTCCTGTACCAAGTTTTTTTTATAAAAATACATTCCATCATCTCCTACTGACGTCATATGATTTATCTCCCCTTACAAAAAAAAGTAATTCAATCCAATCCACTAATGCAATATGCATTTTTCTCTGGATTTTTCAACTCTCACTGATCATTACAAAAGTTTCCTTCCACATGGTCGATCTCCCTCCTCCTCTCACTAGTCTATTTGTTAGAGGGTCCTACAAAATTGAGAAAAATTGTTCCCAGTGGAGTTCCAAAGAAAATCAATATTTTCCCATAAATATGCATAGTCATAGGTTAGGTAGGTTTGTTTGTCATCACATCATCCTCTACTGTCATGTCAGCCATCATCATCATCATTTCATCATGCATCCGTCCATTCATCCACGGCAGGAGGACAAACAGCAGCATGCCATTTTCCCTGTTAAGGATTACAGAGAAAAAAATATACCATAAAAAAGTTTAATCTGGAGTGTATGGAAATGCTGTGCAGAACTTTCCCCATCCTGTGCGTGGGATTTTTTTCTCCGGTCTTCGTTAGAGAAAATTGGATTGCTCTCCCTGTTGTTGCTCCTGTTGTTGGTATTGATGTTGATGTTGGGTTGGTACACAAAAGGAAAAAGTACCTACAGGAACTCCCAGTTAATTTTGCGCATTTTTGTGAGGACGCCTTGAAAAAAATGTAAGCAAGCTCATACACATCATCTCCTTATGATATGGCCATAGGCATAATATGGAGTCATATATCGACTAAATTTTTTCCATTATTCCGGTTGACTGCCTCCAGAATTTTCCGGAAGTTGGATAAGTCGGTCGGTTTAAAATCTGAATCGGTTTCCCCTCCTTACCTTTAAAGTAAGTTGAGCAATTTAACTTACGGTAAATATGTCATGTCATATATGGCTCCTTAAAGTTTTCTTACTGCTTCTTGGTACTCATCCTCCGCCCCCACCTTATTTTTACACGCTGATTGTTTATATCCTTCTTACCTTTACCACAGGGAAAAGAAAGGAAAGTCAATTACTGAAAGGAAAACAGCAGATGACATGCTTCCCCGAACAAAAATTATTTTTACCTCTCTCTGAACAAACATTAAAAATCAAATTGGAACCTTTTTCTTCTCTTCGTCAGTAAAATTGCGTCGTTTGCTTTCCCAAGCGTTTCCCATTTTTTCTTCGGACGTATCTTGCATAATGGAACAAGTATTAAAGATGAGATGAGAGGGAAGTCTCTTAGTTCGCTAAACAAAAGTGTGGGAATCCGTTGTAGTGTAGGAAAAAAGAATGGATACCTAATTTTTACCCAGCAGTTATTGAGGAAGATGGAGAACAAAAGAATTGTGAAAGCAGGATCAAATTTTCCCTCTCTGATTTCGTAAGATGACTCAGGGAAAAAAACTTTCCTTAGACCTATAGTCTCTGAGGTGAAGTCATGTAGCATAAAATAGTTCGGGATAGATAGATGGATCAATTCATTTTTTACATGGGAAAAGGCGTAAAAAATATGCTTCAGACCAGAACCAAAACCAGCCAAATATAAGCGTTTTCTACTTTTGCCGAATTTATTTTTGGAATTACGTAAAACGGAAAATTTTCTTCGTTTCCTCATTTTCCCACAACCACAAATATGTTTCTTTCTTTGCGTGCTCTTTTTTTTCGCAAATTTGCAACGATAAAAACATCCGGTTGGTTCTTCTACGCTGGGAATTAACACTTTCTTTACAGCTGCGGATGGGATGAGAAACATGAAAGGATTCGGCATGATCAGATTGAAGGCGGCAGGAAAGAAACCGCATGATCGGAACCCGGATCCAGGTGAAAATAACAGACAGATGTAAGCAGGTGGTAACGAGATGTTGGCGAATGGAATAGTTTTCTCTTGTGGAATGCAGGGAAGTGTTTTGTTTTTGTTACGAAATGCCAAGGCGTTGGCGTGAATTCAAAATAAACAAAGAGAAAATCCAGCCCAGCTCAATATTGTATTTCAAATTACAACAAATGATACTGATCATATTGATCATGATGATCACGTTGCTCTGCTGATCCAGCAGGAAAAAAACGTGGGTGTGAGTTTCGGATTAGGATTAATGGAAAAGTTGAGGCAGAACATTTGTCCCTGGAGATATGATATGTAGAAAGTAAAAACGTGCCATGCGATTTATCTGTTTCATCCGCCAGCAGCAGCCAACATAGCATTTTTGGATAACTCACACCTAGGTATACAGACCAATATTACAGTAATGAAAAGAAAATGCTCCGGCTCACTATAAGCCAGTCGTAAAATAAACTGCCGAAAAAGCGAAAGTAAGCTACGACAAAAATAAAGGTAATGAACTCAGCACTTTCACTTTGGTGAAAAGGATATGTAACAACTTTCACTGGAAAGCTGAAAATAGAGCTGGGGCATACGTATTCCTATTGATAATTTTGGCGTGGTACTGTCTTAATTACATTTGCTCGTGTTATGTTCTATAGGAATACTTTCATGTGCTTTGGATTCCTATCCAAATTATCTATTTTTGGAGTATTCCTCCTTTTCCGAGCTTTAGAAATGTCCGGTTCTTGATTTTTTTACGGTTTTGTAACTTATTTATGGGGATTAATTTACTTGTGATCTAAATATAGCATCAAAAAAGCAGTTATCTTTTGACTATATAACTGGGACACAAATAGCACCTTTCTTTCTTTTGACAGTTTCAAGTTTCAACAGTTTCGTAAGAAGCAGAAGTTCCACTGGAGGGCTTTCTTTTTTGCAATGTGATCCAAATATAGCATCAACACCAAAAGCCGCAAAAAAAACTAGAAAAAAAATAATTAAATTCTACTCATGGCTCTGTCTCCTCACTCATTTTCCATTCATGTACTATTCTCTGCGAGCTCTGTTTTCTCCGTCTCCGTCAATGCAACCCACTTGGAAAAGGATTCATCATCATCATCATCATCATTGCTTTCACCATGTTACCACAGTCAACGGCTGAATGTAGCTCGACTGGTTTCAGCCGCATTTTATTTACCTTTGTTTGCGCTCATTTTCAAGGAACATATATTCCTTTCCACTCCAACATTCACGTCTTCAGCAATAACATTTTCACCTCCGGTTCTCTCCAACCAATGCAGCGTAATTTCTCATACCTCTTGAAGAATACATAAAACCAAACAAATTGGTTAGAATTGCCGGAAAACGAATAAAAGCAATCATAAACAGAGTTCAGGTTACAGTTTTACCTCTTGTTAGAAATCAAAACGGAGAGCACGGAGTACTACCATTAATTTCATTTTTCTTTGACAGATAACTAATGGATAGGTTTTTATCATTGTTTGCTATCTCGCAAACTGAATCACAATTATCTGGTAGTTAAGATTCTCCAGTTTCAAGACGTTTCCATAAAACGCACGGTGAGAATGAAATAATTGATGAAGAGTGAAGGGCAATGACCGAATGGGAAGTTCCTTTGAATACACAATGGAATGAAGTATAAATATTCATGTTTACCTTGTTTTCGATCTTTGAGAAAATTAATAAATTAAAAAGTCATTAGTGGTGTTCTAAGAAATAAAGGAACCAGGAATAAAGGTAGCTTTACAATAATCATGGAATTCTATGTATTATTTGAGCAAAAATGAGAATTGAAATTGAAGGTGTGTGTGTGATGATGAAATCTGACTTCCTTCCTCTCATCTTGGTCTAAATTTTCTGAAATATTATCTGCCCGGATGTAGTATTTAGGAGTGTTAGAACAGGTTCTTTCCTTCCGGTTTCTCTTTGAAGTGAGGTTGACACGTGGGAGGATTATCTTTCTGGAAAGCTGAGAGAAAGTAATAATGAGTAAGCTTAATAATGTACATTTAGCTAAACGAAGTGGGAGGTGAAGATGAGTAGGTAGACATAGTTTTTAATAGTAATTTTTTTATTAATTTTTATTAAGTTGTGTTTTTGTTTGTGTACAAACTTGAGTCATATAAACACAAAGTAAACTCTTCGTTGTACTTCTCCATCCTTGAGAGCGTTTGTGTAAGTTCTCAATTCACATAATATGGCTAATGTGGCATGGACCAAGGTAAAGGTGAAGGAACGGCGTATGTAACTCTTTCCATCTTAACCGGGGTCCTGAACTAATTGCTGTGAAAGCAAATGAATGTGGGAGAACAGGTGGGTTGGTTGCTGAATGTGTGGAAGTTTCAAAAGAATATTTACCATCCTCTAGAAAATGCTGGAACCAGCGACCAGCCAAATTGTAGCGCTATCCATTCAATTAAATTTCACGAGAGCCAACAAGTGGCTTTAGGAGCTCACTTTCCTCGCCTTTCACTGCGGAGCTGAGAAAAAATATATAAAAAAGAAAGACTATTTCCCTTCATCAATATCGCCATCCATGATCATCTTCAACATGTGGCTTGTTCGATCCACTACCCAAAAACTCCAAACAAAATCCATGAGTAAAGCAACTATCGTTATCGACTAGTCACTTTGAGCACCGCAATTTTGGAGAATTTTGGAGCTGTATCAGAAAACCGCCAAGAAAGAAAGAGAGAAAGAAGAAAATATCGGGAAAAGCTTTTCCCAATCCAGCAACAAGCCATTATATACCGGCTCTGCGGTAATAAGATAAACGTCATCAATTATTCAGTCCATTTCACCTAAAACCCCAATCTTATATTATCCCTTTCGCTTTCACCAGCACTATCATATCATCGCATGTCTCTGGAGTCTCTTTCTGTTCCTCCCATGCTGAATTATAGGTATCGTGATAGGATGATGATGGTGATTGGTATGATATAGCCGAAGGCTAAATGCGAGCCTAGGATTTTATAGACACTATACTATAAAGATAGGCATTTTTTGGGGTTTTGTAGACACCAACATGACAGAATCGACTTGTCCCTATCCGTCTGAAATGTATATTACCCATTTATCTCCACAGGACTCTCCTCTTAACTTGATTAAAAAGGACAGTCAATCTTGGCTGTCTTTGGAACGGACGGACGTAGCGTATGTCCCATTTGAATTTTTATTTTTATCACTATTACCCGTCTGGGGAGTAACACTGCACATTTCATTTACATTTCCAATCGCACTCAAAGACAAGTAAAGTTGAAAGCCCTAGCACTTGCCAATCCTATTGGAACAGAACGATCCTATTTTTTTGAAACAGCCCATATTTTAAATTATTCAGTTAACCATTGCAAGATTTAGGATTTCCGGCAGCACTAGTTGGAAATAGGCTCTATTGGCACTCCATGCAAAAAAAAATAGAATTCCTTATTTTCAAGCATCCCATTTTTTCAAAAACCATTTCCATGCTAAAAAAAATGCATACCTAACTGGAGAAGGGAGTTAATTAAATTCTTCAAGCTTGAGTGCGTCACTGCATTTTTCTTAGCGCACCCAAAAACCCAGCAGAGCAGACTCAACTGTTGAGAGAGAACGGCCTCCTCGTCCTCTCCCACTGTTTAACCGTCCTGCCGTCATTTGCCCCTGCCATTACTAAAACTAAGTAGCATTTTCAGTTCATTTTTTTTCGTTCATTGCAAAAAAAAGACAAATCATGGCCAACTCGGCTTAAATCTAACTTTAACCAACAAAAACGTTTGCAAATGGTAGAGAAGAGAAAGTAGCTGTGATTTTACTTTGCCCCGTATTACTATTTCTTATTTTCATGTCATATATTTCCAAAGAGAAAGTACGCAATTCTGTAGGCTTCAAATTTGGGACGGGAAATAAACAAGAAATTGCTTTCATTCACGCTGGGAAATCCTCTTTATTCTTCTCCTCCATAAACCAGCTGAAAATTATCTTGCACAAGAGAGACGTCCAGCGTCCAGCTAATCTCCAGAACGTGCTTTAGCTCCAAAGGAAGCTTCACTTCCCCAACTTTCACTCCATCCAAATCCAATGCTGGAAGAAAATAGAGAAAACGGAAAAGGCAGAGGAGGCTAAAGCTTGAGCTGAATTTTCAAAGGTGAAAGAAAGTAAAATGAAAACTGGGGGAAAAGGATGACGGTGAGAGAAAGCTAAGCTGAGAGCTCTCCCGTAAAATCGAAATGCATCGTATATTCCTCTTCCACTGCTCATGGCTTGGCTCACTGTTGCTCTACTCATATCCTCCACCGTCAGACGATAAGCTTTGAGTCTGCAATAGACATGTGTAGTACATAATAAGGATCCTCTCCCTCATCACATTCCAGTTTCTCGTCAACATTCACCGGGAGCAAAACAAAACAAAAAACGTCTCAAAGCACGTATATTTTCTCCTAGTGAATAGCTCTTCCGATAAAAAAAGGATTTTATCCGGGTTGGTTATCCCTTGCCTATTGTTATTTTACGGTGAAAACCTGGCCAAATCGATATTACTTTTATTTTTCATCACTTTCCATTGTCAGTGAATGGACTTATTTTTGAAAGAAAAGTAAAATCAAATCCATGAAATAGAAGGTAAGAAAAACACATCAAGTTAATCAACATCAGGTTCTGCCATTCTTGTTATTTTTCATCGTCTCGGCCTTCTAAAGCTGGCAGTGGCAGACGGACTCAATCAAGATTAAGTTCCAGTCTGGGCCATAGCCCACATGGGCAGTTAGAATATATTTCTCCACGTCTGTCTTTTTCTTCAAGGACGGAGATTGTGGGAAAGGGAAGTCTGGTTAGTGAAATGAACTTGACCACTAAACTTGCCGAAAACAACCTTCAGAGTTTTATTTGAGGAGTTGAGACAGTTAAACTGATATTCTGTGGGAGCAGTTGTTTAAAAACGTTTCCGTTTTTAATGAATCATTTTGTCGGGTTTTCGAAAGTAAGCTTTGAAGGAGAAAGTGCAGCAATCGAAATCAGGCTGAACTTTTCTGCAATAAGTCAATAATTTGGATCGGGGTGGTAAACTGTCTGTCTGATGATGACCTGATTGGAATCTTTCATTTGTGATGTGAGTTGTGTGAAAAACAATTCAAATTTTAAAGCACTGTTATTTTAACTTTCCAACTTTACACCTATTTCCGATGTCAGTGAGTCTGTCCCGAGATTGTTGATACCAATCAAACCGGAAGTTAGGTTCAGATTTTCCATACAAAAATATCAAAAAGGGTTTTTCTGTAGACGTCGCACCGAAATTTTGATCGTCCTATCAAGCTTCTCTGGTATAACCTACCTACCTACGTATACTTTCACCGGACACATACTGAAACTGTTGCGTTTGTGTGTTGTTGAGTCACTGAACAACATTTTTTACTGCTAACGTGGCCCTCTTGTCGTTCCCTAGTCCTTGAGAGTCCAAAAATGAGTGAAGGCTTAATCAGAAACATGATCCACATGGGAAAAAACAACTTAAGTTCCACCTGTCACATGTGAAAGCACTTTGTGCAGTCCGCAAGGACCAACGCCTAATTTCATTTAGGGAAAGTGTCGCATTGTGCACCAATTACAGTCTACTCATACTACAAAGATGATAGAAACGTTATGAAAAAAGTTTTCTCTCTCTGTCCTGCTCTATTGTTGTCGGTCGGTTAATGTGATTAAAAAGGATTTTATCTGACCCATGACCTGCATCACTAATGGAAGCGGTTGGATTTTCTCCGAAAGGAAAACACTAACAAGGAGTTTCAATTTGCTGAAGGTAAAGCTTAAAAAGAAACATTTTCATGTGTTTTCTCTTCAAAATATTTCAACACTAATTACATTCTGTATGCAGGGGTTTTTAGCATGTTGACGGAAGTATGTAATTATGAATAAAAAAAAACTTTCACCATCTCTAATGATGAGATGACTATGTCAAGCCTAACATGTTTACTTGAGAATGAAGAAAAAAAATCGTGCATGAAGAAGAAAAAGTTTTAATTGGAGTTTTGATTTTTTTTATACTGTCTCTAACTATAAGCTGGTTGACTTGGTATGACCTTGGTTTTCCTGTATAGAGTAAGACGAAGATGATGAGAGATGCACGTTCGTAGCGTATCTCACTCAATCTCAGTAGGTCTCCGTGGTCCTACTCCGGTCGATTTCTAGTCAAATCAAGCAAGAAGGTTGGTGGGATTTCCCTGTAGACTTCTTTCATCTTCATCCTAAAAAAAGCAACACCACATCATCCAATTCGAGAGGGTTTTATTTTTGCAAAAACAAAATATACAAGCAACATACTTTCACTACTTAGTATTTATACTTACCTGACAGGGATTATTATTAAAAGAGGAAACGAGGTTCGATAGGCTTCGTAAGGAAAGGAAGGAACTTACAAATAGTTCAGTGGGGTAATTACGCTTTAGTGACTGGAAAAGAAAGAAAACAACTTTTTCTTCTCAACTGTTCAAATTTAGATTAGGCTTAACTTTTTTAAATTGCGAACGCGTATTTCCAGCCAGAGAGAATAAAATTTTGAACTAAAGTTTGGCATTCAGTAAATATTGTCATTTTAAGTTCACATCTCATTAAAGATAAATGGGCGTACTTTCCCACGAAGATGACATTCCAAGACAAAATCACTTTCACCAGCAGTTAAAAAAACCATACCTGATTTACTATGAGGAAGGACAATGGAGTGAACGCTGGAAGAGGACTGGAAGCTACATGTTATTGTGGGTTCATGAAAAGTGAATAGTGTTGGGACGAGGAGCATAAAATGTTTGCTTTGCTTATAGTCAGTCACGTTTTAATTTCGCTGATAGCAATTCCCACTATGTACGTTTCTGCCATGATAAATGAGAGGCTTGGAAAGAGTACATATCTGTTGCTGAAGATATAACTGTTTCACAGTTTTAAACTGCGACCCAACCCATTTATTACGAAGATTCCCAAGGCCCGCCAGCCATCCAGTGTTGTCCCTTGGGAAAAATAAAGAACAAGTTTGGTTTATTAGTTGAACCTAGTTTAAGGAAACGCACTCTGTCTGGGTGGAGAACAAGGCTGAATCGGATGATGTATCAATGTACGAATATTTTGGGGGATATTTTTATTATTATTTTACACTTATTCATTCAGCGGCCAGTTTTTGGTATTTAACTTCCAGGATGACCTGAGCTACATAAAGTTCAAACATGCAGATGTAGAGTTTAACTGCATCACTTTATTAAGTTTCAATCCGTTTTTTATACTTCTAATAATTGTTACATTGTGAAACATGCTGGATCAAATTTGCAAAATCCCTTTTCTTGCAACTAAAATATGCTTGTTTCTGCTAATTGTGAAGTCGTCATAAAAACTGCTCATTTTAAACAGTTTTTCCCTTCTTACTAGGTTCCCTTCATTGCGCAACAAAAAAACGGGTGCATTGTATTGATGATGGGATCTAACAACCGGATCCCCTTCTTTTTACTTAAATTTCTCGTATCAGCATAACTGCTCATATTTATTTCCCCCGTCCGTCTGAAAAGAAAACCAATTATCGAAAGATAAACAGAGATCCTCCATGCATCCCTGCTTCTTCCAAGAAACTGGAAAATACTTCTGCACAAACATCGCATGCCAAAAAAAGCAAATTGGAACTTTTTAAAAGTAATGTTATACGTATTCCATTTTCCTATCCATGTCATGCATTTCCATTTCCTTGTGATCCCTGCATAATGGAACAATATGGATGTGAAATTGGATGAAATGAGGTTTTGATTTCACAAAAAAAAGAGAAAGCAAAAGAATAACACGAGAGCCGAGCAGGCAGCTTTAGCTGAAGTTTCCGTTTTCAGGGAAGAAAAAGTAGGAACAGGGAACAAAGAGGATTGTGAAAGAAAAAGATCAAATTCCTTTTCGGTTTCGCAAAAAAAAATGAAAACTTTCTTGTACCTGTCTTTTTTTAGTGTAGACACGATAGGTTGGAAATTGGAATACTTATTTCCAAAAAAAAATATACAAGCTCAATTCCTTTCATTTACCTTCTCATGGATAAGGAAGGAGGATAAGCAATATGCCAACCTGGATCAATATAAATGGCTGGATTGTATTCATTCACCAGACTTATTCCGCGTTTGCGTCAGCCTTTAGAAAAAAATGGATATTGGCTGGGGCCTTATGTTTCCCACACACCGTCCAGACTTCCTCTCCCCCACTTCTTTTGTGGCTTTCTTTGCGTGATTATTTTCTTTTGTGCAATTTTCGCACAGGTGAAAGCAAAACAAATGGTTATACAATGGCCTATACTGTTGCCACCCATTTTCTTTACGAGTTTCTTTCACTATGCAAGAGAAAGTTGTAAATGAAAAGGAGGATTACGTTCAATGGATAAGGATTTTGGAATGGAATGGACTGGTTGGCGAAGGCTTTTTAATTCAACTCACCTCGTGAAGTATATTTTTTATTTTGCCTTAAAAGAAATAATAAGTATGAATTTACTTTAGAGTGGCAACGGAAAAGCTGAGAGAATTTTTTTAATAAGCTAGCGTAATGACTTGCACGTGCAAAGTGATGGATGGCTAGGTGAAAGTATGGTCGTGCACCTGCACTTTGTTTTTTTTTTCAGAAATGTGCACATTTCTCTCTTGAGAGGTAATTAAAAAGTAGAAGTTCCAATTCCCACATTTGCC
>JAQIWX010001336.1:0-10661 GCA_034696785.1 Lepidocyrtus cyaneus
AAAAAAAAAGCTAAAATGATGATCCAAGCAAAAACAACGTGAAAGTCCGCAAAACAAGTTTACTGCTGATAACATAATTACTCAAAAAGAAAACAACATAATGCAATAATAATAAATGAAGATTGAGCTTTAATTTATGTTTCATCATCATAATATCAATCAATCTTTTGGAATTCTGCTGTCGTCATCAAAATTTAAAATATTATCATCATCAAAGTATTCAGCTTCAATTTTCATACACTCTCATGATAGTAGTCCTTAAGTGTAGTTAGAATTAGAACTCTATTGGGAACTACAGTATGAGCATTTAAAAGCCTTCTAATTTATTTGCAAATTTAGGAAAGCCTTTTACAGTTGATGTGCATGGATGTCCCTCCACCTCCACTCAGAATCGGAAGGCCTCATTGTCATTATTATGCGTTTTTCAATTAATTTCCCCGAAGACAGACGATGCGATGATCGACTCGTGAAGTGCAATGCAATTTTGCTATATAATCATATGAATCATCTAACATAAAAGATAGCAAAACAGCCACGCGGTTAATTTTCCCTCGATCCTATCCTATTATCAACAAGATCATTCATCAAATGCATCATCGCAAAGCTTTAATTATCGATTAATTATTATAATCGATTTTTGGTTTCGTAAAATTGAATCATCATCAAAAGATGAAAATCAAAACGAAAACTATCACCATCGCTTCACCACCCACGGCAGAAAAAAAAACCATCCATCCGACAGGCCGGCTAGCTGCGGCCTTTCCTCTTCTTCAAGCTGTGCGTGCGTGCCTGAAGCGGAGATTCTTGAGCTTTTTTTCAAAGAAGAAGATTATCAATTATTCCAGAGAGAAGACAAAAATGATCTTCCATCCGATATAATCCGTTCTCGTCATAGATTTTCATCTGAGCGCCCATATTCAAATAGGTTAAATCTCCCATTGGGCTATATACACATATCGGTATTATTATGTAATGTTGATGTAATGGGGAGAGTTCTTTGCTTTACTTGACACGAATGAATGGGAGTTTACGGAATAGGGAGTAGTGGAGTGAGTACAGAGCAGATGCAGAGAAGGAGAGAAGCATCAGCAGCAGCAGTTTTAGCAAAACTGGACTGGAACTGTCTGATTTGGATTGTGTTGGGAAGCGATACAATATTTTGGGGACGGAGATATAATAGATATGATATGGACAGAGTCAAATCAAACCTAGCCCATTTCATATCATCATTCTGTTTTGATATAAAAAAGACTCTGTCCGAAATAAGTAAAACTGACCATGCGAGCTGCTGTTGTATGAGAAGTGGACGACAGGTTGAGGAAATCAGAAAAATAACAATAGATTTTGAACACAGTTAAGTTGTTGTTGTTGTTTAATTAAGTTGTCAAGGGAGGGGAAACAGGCCGTTTATTGATTGTTTTGGGAAGCTCGGCGTCGTCATAGACGAAACAAGAAGTGACAGGTTGAAAAGGGAGGGTGGGAGTGTAGTTTGATAAGGTGTCGTTGGTTGTGGTAACAACAACAAATTTAACTAAATAAATTGAGGTTCGGTTACGGCGCCATTCATTGGTGATTGGTTGTTGGCAGAGAAGCGGTCTGTGTTGGACATCCAACATCTGGCTGGACAATCGAACAAAGGTAATCACGACTTTAAAGTTAATCATGATTATTGGGATGAGCTTGAAGTTTAAATGAAAGGAACAGTGTCGAAAAGACGCTGAGTCTGTTTGCCATCGGCCGGTGGGAGTAAGTTGTAGGTTTGATCGTATGACTTATAATATGGCCGGCCATATTATTTGTGTTGGTACTAAATTTAATTATATTGTCTTGTCTTAATTTAAGTATGTTTATGTTTGTAAATTTAACTTTGAATTAGGAAGGTCAACACTGCTTACTAAGAAATAAGGTGACTAACGAAACTCTAGAGTCAAGGCAGCAGTGGAACTTAATTTGGAACAAGAGAAAAGTAGTAAGTCATAATATCGTGTATGGTTCGAAAATTGATTGGTTTCAGGTTTAGTTGATTGTTGATTGAAATAATCATCAAATTTCACTACAATCTAAAACTGGAATTGTCATTTCAGTGGTTGCATTTAGTTTCAATCATTTGATTTGGCATTGTCTTTTTAACAGATGGTTCGAGGATTTTGAATGGGAGTTGGGCAACCGTTTTATAATATCTGATGATTATCACCCCTCCAAAGGGGGTTTATACATGGTCTTTTGAGCTGATAAGGTAGCAGCTGGCTATATCCCAACAAGCCAGTCAAGTTCATTAAAAAACAAACAATGGATCGACACGAGCCATGGGAGATGTGCAAAATGCTAAAGCGGTATTTCGATACCCATAGCACGTAAGCTAGTTATATATTTTTTAGCGATTAAATTAATGAACGTTGATGGTTCTTTTACTGTAATTAATGAACATGATGTGGATGTGTTTTTGCAGTAAGATTCGAAGACTTTTCAGTCTCACTCTTGTGATTTTCTTCCTACTGTGGATTTTTGGTTTTCGATTTTTTTCTGAAGACACGGTGGATTCGACAGGTACGGAAAACAATTGGAAAGTGGATGGTGGAATGCACCACCTAATAATCAGTGAATGATCAGAAATCAAAACTTTATGTTTGAATTTTAACGAGCTTTGCTTTCTTTGCAGAGGAAATCAACTCTTGTTTGGATAGGAATTTGTACAAACTTAGGCAGGAGAAACAGAATCTCGACACCAAGATTTTGCACTTACCCCCATTAAAAGACGAGCAGCTTTTTCTGCCGTATGTCGGGAACGGCTATGTTGGTTCATCCATCTTAGACGATTCAGCGATTAGGATTAAAGGACGGGTATGTTTGCTAGTTGATATTGAATATCGATGCATATGGTTATTTAGAAAATGATTCAGCTTATCTGACGAAAGTTCTGTTGTTCTCGACTTAGCACTCGCGTACTCTAGTCGGAAAACTTCCATTCCGCCCAATAATTCGAGTATCCTTGTCGGATGAGAGCTCTCGGAGGGAAGCAATAGCATCTCAATTTCGCCGGGGGACTGTACAAAAATTCTCCTGCATTGAACGTTCGCAAGGGGATACTGTTGAGGCTGTTAGCGTTTTCTATGCTCATCGAAACCATCCATCAGTGTTTGAACAAGATGTGACCATCAAGAACACGGGAAGTGCCAATGTTATAGTTCAGTTTGAGCAGTTGGGGTGGAGTGGGGATCCACCTTTTACGACAGATGCGAAGAAGTGAGTGAATTATAGATATGTTTATGTCAAACGAAACGATTATTGATGTTAAGAAGCCAAGTAACAGTAACACTGATGATTCGTTTCTTTTATCTGCAGGATTGAGTTACCAAGTGGAGAACTGCAGTATGTACTCGGGAGTGGAATGATTGAGATCGATCACGGAATGATTGCTGTAGTTGTCGCCTCAAAGAAGGTCCCCAATGCCATCGAGGTGAGTGTTTGAGAATGGGAATATGCGAATCATGGATTCAAGTCAGTTTTAATCATTCAAATCAATAAATCGTTGTTTTTTGCCTAGGTGAAAGGAAACAAGTTTGTCTCATTTCGATTCGTGTCTGTTGTAAACTACGCCTTTTTGACTTCTAAGAAGGAGTTCGAAAGCGTCAAAACGTCCCTGATTGATAAGTCTGAAACGGTAAATAATTATAAACAGAGGATCGTTTTGTCCGCATTCCTACAAAACTAATACCAGTCAATTTTTCTTTTTTGACGAATCGAATACGTTATATTTATTAACAGGAGTTGCAAAAGGTGATGGCTCAAGATGTGCGAAGTTTCTTTGGAGCTCACGAAAAATCTTGGAATGACCTTTGGAAGACTGGATTTACCATAAGTACCTCTAGAGCAGCGAATGCTCTTAATGGAGACATAATCAACGCTACCATATATAATGTACTCTCCCAAGTGAGGGCACCCTTGTATGAAGCCAATGTACTATCATCCCAGATTCAAGAGGCTAACAATGTTTTAACATATGCTGAGGGCTGCTATGGTGGTCATCACACGCTGTAAGAATTTACTTATTTAGTTAATTCCGTTCCATTGGCAACCGTTATCATCAGTTACGGATTAGACGAGTGCGTCAATTTAATTGAACTTTGATTGTAATTTTTAGGCAAGCTCCTAATCTATGGTCAACTCTTGACTCTGAAAAAGAGATTCTTCGAGTTACAAATCTTTGGCTGCTTACTTTGGAAAAACTGGTAAGTGTAATTTTGCAATTTATAATTCGATAAAAGTTTGTAATGTAAGTTCAAGGGTAAAATGTCTGATTTTCTAATTACTTTAATGCAGGGATGCCATCGATTGTTGAGAGCTGGTGCTTCCGGCGTCATTCAAGGGATGGTGTTGAGCTTTGGGGCCTTAAAATTTAGCAACCATCATTTAGAATTCAATACCGAACCAAAGGACTTGCATCGAGAATATCAGTTTAGGTAAATATCTAATGTTTTTACTCACTGTATTAATTAAGTATAGATGTTCATATTATATCTGTAACTTAAATTAATTTTTGGGCCAATTCCAGGCGAATATTGTATGGGAATGCAACCCACGTTAATATCAGTGTCAGTGTGGGAGACGATAATAAAGCTGTGCTCCTCGTCGCCCTCGATAGAAGTGATCGAGATTATTATGCCTGTGACGCCGGCTGCTTGGATACGCCAGTTGAACTTGCTCCAACGAAGAAGCAGTTCCCCGTCAAGTTGACTGATCCTGTCACTTCCATTTTGTATATAACATCCGATAAAAAGCACGTGGAAGAATTACGATTATCCATTCATGTAAAAGAGGTCTTTGAAGGTATGCGCTCTGACGACTATAAGAGGGAAACGAATTATTTCAGCGCTAAATATTCTTATAACGCATTGTGGATAATCTATTGATTTGTTTGATTCTTCCAGCCCCTGCCCATGAAACTCATGTGATCTCGATGCACAAGCATGGGGTCGGATATGGCGCCATGTCCACCATGTTTTGGGTCTCTTTGTCTTTGCTAATTATCCTGTTTCACCTATTTTTATTTCACTTGGTGTACACTGAGTATTTCAGTCCGTCTACTGACAAATATCGATCAAGGTATGTGGAGTGACCTAATTCATTTATCGCATTTTTTGTAACTCGCTTAAATAATTATGGTGCGTAGTCAAATAAATATATTTATGAATAATAATAATAATTAATGGTTTTATTAGCAGCAAAGCTTTTTTGCACCGGCAACTGTGCACACTTTCAAGTTCAACTTTTTAAATCCTTTTTCTTTTCACTTTCATTTTTCCTTTATAACATATGACTAAGTCGTAGAAACTGACTTTGACTTCAACTTATAACACTTCAGCTGACATTAAAGATTGTTGGCAGTAGATGATAATAGATGGATATCGTTTTTCAAATATTTTTGTTTTAAATTGACGAGAGGATTACTTTATTTAACCGATTTTATTTTGTTGTGCAACATGTATCATTTTATTTTATCATTTCACCTCCTCACCGGGTTATGGCACATACATGTTGGGTGTACTGGGTTGGGAAGTAGGATATGGGCTATGGTCAATATATTATTATTACGCAAGTGTTATATTACCAAGCATTATGTGGGATTGGAACGGGAATGTCATTTGTTAATTCGCACCTGCATTTTCCTTGTCGGGATGCTTTGTTGGCAACATGAACTGGAGCAGATTGTCATGAACAAAACATGCTACTCAACCTACTTCATTTTGCTATGGGCGAGGTGAAATAATAAAATGGAATGCACTACCTTTGCAATTTTTTTACAAAAGGCGAATGTTTGCTTGCTGTGCTAATTTTTGGTTATTTTTTTCCCTTGTTGAGGTCTTCGCTTGGAGAGCAGCTCCCTTTCCTGGTTACCAAGTGAATGCTTTTATAGTGCCTTCTTCTCTTATTGAGTTTCAGAATGCTTAACTTGATACATATTATATAATTACTATACTTCTTCTAATTATCATTACTGAACTTGTTATCATGTATCATGTACTACTATCATATTCGATTTGGTTTGTTTTTGTTATTCTAGATTTTCGCTCAAAAATGTAATCAGTCATTATTAAACCTGTTAGGTATATTCATTCATACCTTTTTTGTTATGAAGCTGTTTAGTTGTTTAGTTAGAAGAATTAGTTCAACTAGTTTTAGTCCATGTCTGGATTTTATAATGTTAATTTATCGTAGAGCAAGAATGGCTGCTTCCAGTTCTTTTGTTTCTGTACTTTCCAAACTTTTACAATAATTTTACAGAAAAATTTCCGATTTTTGAAGAAAACCCTGAAGGGATGATGATGATGATGATTGATCGGGATGGGAAACCACACGTCAGGAGCTCGTTTATTCCAATTTGAGATTCCTACTGATTAATTATATATACATAATATTGCGTTACGTAGAGTTATTAGATTATGACCCAGTGATCATCGAAACAGCTCCCCGAAGAGGTGTTTATTTTTGTATTCAAATACACTGGCTGCTCGACACTTGGCTTAGAAGTAGTATCAAGAAATTTTCCGTTTCCAACAAATATCCTGACCCAAAAGACGACCATCAGCACGTTTTTTTTAGAAGGATGTGACAATAATCTCAATTTAATTTAACAGTACTTTACTTATTTGTAATATCGGGAACTAGAGTTATACGTAGTTTGGTTGAAGCTTGCGGATTTATTTTCGCTTAGGCACAGTTCATACAATACTGCCGGCCGCTCATTTATTATTTGACTAGACAAAATAACAGAAGTAATATTGTTATTATTATTATTTAATTGTAGTAACGATATAAGTGGGCACGTTTAAGAGTCTGTTTCCTTCAGTTTTTACCTTGTGTTAAGGTAGCTTTAGCGCCGTAGTTCGTAACCACATCATGCAATAATTTTAATTACTGAACAAAGTCACTACACATGTGTTAAGTATATTAGCTCTAGGCTAACTTCATTACAGTGATCTCAGAGTAAAAATTTCTGTTTGATCTAATCCCTCTTTCCCATATAATTTCCCATCCAAAAACCAATCGTTTTTCCCTTTTAAAGTTCTAGAATGTCTTTTTTAAATCACAAATTAGCTAAAAGCTTTTTTTGTAAATGTATTTCCAATCTCAAGACGAGCACTATAAACGATTGGCGTTTTTAACAAAATGATGAGAGTAATTATTTATCTTCCGTCACATCAAAAATCAGTCAATAAATTAGTCAGAGTACTTACAACAATAATTTTAAAGACACGTAAATAATGTTACATGGCAATCTTGTTACAAGTATATAATGCTAGGCAAACATATAAAACAGAGTTTATCTCCTACTTGCAAAATTGCAAATTATTCTACTTGATATTTCGCGAAACTGTAGCTTATGTACAGTGGAGTGGAACTGTTTTTTACCAAGGTGATTTAGCTATCAAAAGATAATTAGGTTAGTTGTAGTTATGTATTTTATACGATATGTTTTGTTTACCATGTAATTCAATCTACGACAAATTAAAAATAGTTTTAACTTCTCTGCAGCGTTGTCTGTAAAGCAATCGTACCGGTGTATAAATCTCTTTTATTTGAGATTGGCCAAAGCATAAAAAAAGCTTGCTTTATTGGACTGAGTCTTTCATATAATAACAAACTTAAAAATATAAAAAAAAGTCTTTTACTATTCCGTTTTGTTGTGTTTCACGTTAAACCAAACCATACTTAATTAACTGTATCTGTATTTATGCATGCGCCAAATGTCACTTCGAATACTTATTGTTATGTTATCATTATTATAGTTATAATTATTAGTTAAATGATTCCGATTAGCCTATAGCGTAACAGAAGGACTAAAGAGCATTTAAAGTGCTATTATTAAGAGAATGTATATTTATGTTGAAGACAAGGATAGTAATATGTATTGCATTCTAACTTGTCTGATTTTGAGTGACAGTTACACAAATTATGCAAATTTAATTGTATAATCCTTAACTGACATGGGCACTTTGAAAGTATTTGACACAAACATTACCTGTGTGGGTGTATATCAAGTTCCTCGTAACTGATAGTGATTCGAGATGTATTATATTGTACCACACGAAAAAAGAAAATAGTTCAGTAAGAAATATCTGACTTCAAAGAGATATATATCTACTATATGTACGTATTTGCATGTTATTTCAAGTTTTCTTCGCAAATAAATGAAGAAAATGCAATGGTATTGTTTAGAGTAAAGAAATAAATATTATATCATGGATTATGCAACTAACATGTATGGTGGTGCTAGGGAAAATGAAAAAAATAAGAAACTACTACCGTCATTGAAGAAAATAAATTGTGTACGTTTTTTGAGACTTATAAGAATAAGAAAACTATTCATTATGTTCTTTGGTTGGCACCTTTTTAATTATCAACATAAGTATCAATCACAATAATTTTTTAGCGGTTCGCACAAACAGCGCATTAATATCTTAGCATTATGATAGTAGAAAGAAGCAGGATTAAGCTCATTTAGGTTCATAAAATACATTTCGAAATTTGAAACGATCGGTATTGAAGTAAGTAAATATAACATACATACAAATATCATTTGCCATATAAAAATTATGTAGAAATCTGTACATGAACACCTTGTTTCTTCTCATGCGCAGTGAATTATTATATTATATAGTAGGTAACTCATTCAAACCATTCGAAATAGATATCGTAATTCTGTTCCGCAACCAGTTTCTGTAGTCGACGCCGCTCCTCAATCCCAATTTTAGGACAGCTCCAGACTCGCAATACCGCTAGTTGGTTATCACTGATTAGGAAATCGGACAGCATTGATTCCTCCACGTTGTTGCACTCCACGAGACTGAGTCGGGAGAGTCGCTGCATGGGATTAGTCTGTGTTGGAGGAGTATAATAATAGGAAAGAAGGTTAAAGTTAACCATAAACAATTAGGTAGATGTCATTTTTGTTACCTTGCATAGAATGGAAAAGAGTAATTAATTCATCTGATCATGACTCACCTGCCAAATTTTTCGCAGTAGAGTTGCATCAAAATCATCAGACCATTTGATAAGGAGATGCTCTATCCAAACGGCTGAAGTGAGTAGCTGAGCGAGGGGATGTTCCGAAGATTGTTCCGATTTCTCATCACACCAGAATTCCAGGATTGAGAGCTTCGGAAACAAGCCTTCCACTTGAAAGGACTGACTAAACTCTTTGATCGTACTTAAGGCAATCTTCTTCAGCTTTGGACAAGACAGACCCAAGCCTATGCAATCAATATATGATATGTATTGTAATTAGCCACGTTATGTCTTTGGGGAACTACTAATGACTTTTTCATTTGAAGGGAACGAAGCAAGCATGCTTGAACGAAATTGTAACGAAACTTACTAACGAGATTTACTGACTCAAACTTGTTCAATATGATATTTTCCAAGGTTGCCCCAATTACTTGGAGGATGGGTAAGACTCCTTCCTCATAGTCTATCGTCATTCCCTCCGTGTTGAAAATTGTGAGGGATTTGAGTTTCTCGAACTGCATGAACTTGTAGAAGGTGTCATTGTCCATCCATGCATTCATCACAGAGAGGATCTAAATAAGAATTAATTGTGAGAATTCATTTTCAAGCTGGAATTTTAGATTTCCAGACATAATGATAATGATGATTGAATGTTTGTTTTTATCATTTACCTCCACATTAGGACACAGTGTGGCGGCAGCATCAATGGCATCTCCTCGAACACACGGAGTGGTTGAGAAAAGCGATCGGATTCGTAGAGTGGGATGATTTTTCGAGTTGACAATGGACTTGGGGTCAAGGTGCTCGAATACCTAACAGCATCCACAAATAAATATTATTTGAACGTTTCTTGAAATCCATAAAGTAGTATGTAGTAGTATTTTAAAATGTAGCTGTACAATCGAACCTGGAAGATTTTATCAAAATCGAAGTCCGTAATAGGCAAGTGCTGCAACACGGCCAAAGCCCCAATCCAAGTACATCTCGTCTCTGTGATGAGAAGCCTCTGGAGCTTTTTGCATCTCGGGGCTGAATCATTCATCTCAGCCCCACAAAGACTCATCAACCCTTCATCCGTTATCATGGTAGACATGAGATTCAGCTCAATCAAGTTCGGGCAATGAAATGCAATCATGTTCAAAACCTAACGTAAAATCATAAATCAACATCAACATTCCATATTTATTGCAATTAAATAAACAATTTCCACTTCGTAAATTAATCCGACAAGGGAACAATTACCGGATCAATAGTGCTGGTCATCATGAGATTCATAGTGACAATCGAGGACAAGTGGGGGATGAGCTTCATAAGTTGACTGGGCTCCACATGTCTCAAATATGACAAGTTCAGTTCACGCAGCCTCTAAATGATCAAGAAATCAGATTAAATGTCCCATAAAGTGTCAGTAAGTAGCATTACTACACATATTATTACAATCTCCAACCGGAGGATAATATATGGATTATCCTGATACTAATACCAACCTTGCATCTCGGAAGGAACCTTAATCCATAGTACACCTCTCCAATGCCCAAACTGAGATTCAAGGAAAGAAGCTGCTCTTTAATCAACAGATGAAGAAACTTCCTATTCAACGACCTGGTCGATCTTATAACTTCCATCAGATCTTCCAGTATACCGGAGGCTGCAAA
>JAQIWX010001337.1:0-10640 GCA_034696785.1 Lepidocyrtus cyaneus
ACAGATCGGCTTGAAAAGGTTGTTGGATAGCTTATTTGACTGCTGTGGGAACACTCGTTGGATAGCCAGTTTTGCGTAGAAGTTGAGTAAATTTAGTTCGGCCAGTTTGGCTCCTCCTCCGCCTTCTCCACTAGCAGCAGCGGCATTATACCTTTTAAATGCGCCTTTGAAGATGCTCCCGTACAAATCCGTCGCCGGGGGAGTCTTTCCATTCGTAAGGTCGGTGAGAACTGGGCCCTCCAGATTGCAGGTGAGTTTATCGTTGTCCATTCTCCAAAATTTATTTTTAAGGGTTTGTTTCGCTTTCTCACGGAGGGATGGAGACATTGACTCCCAGGTGGGTGAAGAGGATGAATTGTTGGAATCTGAAACTCAAAATATAATCTTTGAGTGCCAATCAAAATCAACATTTAAACATAAAAATGTTTTAGTTTAATTAACAAGTCAGTTAAAATTAAAATCCTCACCATGACCTGCCTCTTGCTCCATCTCCTCTGAAGAAGATGATGATGATGATAAAGATGATGGCGTGGTTGTCCCACTCTTGGATTCTTCCTCGTCCTCCTCAGAATCGCTGCTGGTGGAGGATTTCTCAGATTTAGTGGAACCTTTTGGAGTAGAATGAGAACCGGGCGGGATTATTATTTCTTCCATCTCATCCGCTTCTGATTCATTTCCGGATTGCTTTCCTTCATTTTCACTGTCATCGTCTGCATCTTCTACCGAACTGCAAGGGATATCATCATCCACTAAACTTGACCTGGCCTTTGAGCTCATCAAGTCCGCAATTATTTTCAGGTTGTTCTGTTCTCCATCATTTCCTCTTTCGTTTATCTGTTTGGAGGACGAGATTGAAAAGTCCATTCCAAAGATGGAATGCGCGCTGGTAAGAACCAGTTCCCCGAACTGTTTCATTTTCCTCCCGGCGTTCGATTCAGCTTTGGCCTTTTGCTCGGCCTGGAGCAATGCCCTTTGCAGTTCCAAATTTTCATTCAATAATTCCTGATTCGATTTAACCAACTTTGCATTTTCATCCCTCCCCTTGTTAACCAGTTCCTCGCCGGCTGCCAAGTACGACCTGAAGTTTTCCAAGAGGATTGAATTATTCGTGCTGTTGAATTGATGGACTCCATTGTTCCTGACGGGATCAGTGGGATTCGATCCGGATGCCATGCTGACCCCTTGGAATAGTTCAATGCTCCTGTTACGAACCAAATTGAGAATTAAAAAACATACACTTTTTAATATACTTAAAATATAACGTATCTTAATTCAACAGAAATGAATGAATAGGAATTGATTCTCACGGTAAAAGTATGTTCAGCAAACTGACCTTTCTTGATGCACTTCCGGTTTTGCAAAGTAGATCAGTTTATCGAAACACAAAATAGACGAAAAATTAAATATTTCAGTTTTGTATTTGGATTATTCGAGATCAAAAGCTGTGTGTTGTTTTTATTTATTTTTCCAAATATCCAACTTCGGCAAATGTTAAGAAAGAAATGAAGCACCTATGCATGTACGATATCAAGATTTAGCATTCTCCTTCCTGCTCATAAGAAAAAATGCAGAAAGCTGGCAATATAAAAGCTCAACTCAACCTGCGTCTGATGTTTGAGGTAGTATATAATGATTGGTGATTGATGATGAAGATGATATGATGACTGGCTGGATCCTAATAAAACTAACTAACTTCACATGAAAAATTGTGTGTAGATGTATGGTACATCGTAGAATACTGTTTTTCAGATAGAAGTGACAATGACTCAGCCATTCTTCAATACCAATCATAACTTTATTTTTTCGGAAAGGTAAAGCCGTGTCGGTGTGTGCTGCAGGGCAGGATATTTTTTCTCTCTTGTTGGCTAGCTATCCCTAGCTACAATACAATAAATATAAATAACCAACAAACAAGTTCATTAGAGCTTAAAAAAACCAAATCAAGTCGTAGAAAGACTTTCCGTCAAATCTAACTCATGTTGCATTGCAGCATTACAATGTAAGGATTTATGTGAACCTACTACGAATGAATACGGCTACCCACATCGGGATGATAAAGTGAAAGCCGGTGAAAGCAAAGTCCCCAAGGCGGTAAGATGACAGCTTATCGGACTTTCACTTTTAGCCTATAACGTTTCCTATGTGGCTTGGATGGGATTATTCCTTCCTGGAATGGGTATTGCAGAATGCTGATATCCGGAACAAGAGTGGATGCGTAGTTTCCGTCGAGGATTGACATCATCGTCATCATAAATCATTAAAATTGTCAATACGTTCTCCTTTGAATGCTTTAAAATGCCATTGAGAAATGTGATGTGAGAAGGATCAATGTTAATTGTGTTCTAAAATTGGCCTGGCTTCCTCGTGCGTCACAAACGATGCATGGATGAACACCTAGAATTGCTTTCAAATACATATATGACTAATTGGCAGTTTAATTGCCACTTTCATCCACTTCCAAGAGTTTTGAATTCTGTGTGTTTGATGTCATCCTACATTACAGGCAGGAGTGGAAACCTATGCAATAAAAGTAGCATAATATTGCACTATGTGAAAGCATGTTATCGAATATCGATCAGAAAATACAAAAAGCCTTCACATCAATAATGATATTAAAAGTGCTATAACTTTAATGGCATATTCCTTCCTGTAAAAACATGCTTCAAAATCCAAACTGTAAAGACGAGTTACCCCAGCCTTCTTAATTTGGAATTGCTAATTTCATATAAACCCTTTTTAGGGACTTCGTGATTGTTTATATTATTGTTATGTAGCGTTCAATAAATTACTATCACGGGCAACACGTAATGCTTCATATATTGTGTATTTAAGCATATACATGCGTAAGGTTGAGATATTATTTTTCAAAAAAAAAGTGAAAAGCAAAAGTGAAAGTGGTGAATAGTTTGTACTCCATTCTCTTCTCTGTGATTGAGAAGTGCAAGCTACTCCTTGATAAGTGGGCTGATGTGAACTCCATAAATGACAGGGATGAAACCCCGCTTCATCTAGCCGCCTCCAATTTAAACAATGATCCTCCAGACTTGGAGGTGATAAAGTACTTGATCGAAGCTGGCACCGATGTTTTTGCAAGAAACAAGAACAATGAAATCTTTCTTCACAGATATCTTTCCAAGTATGGGACACCGACAGCCTCCCAGTTTCATTGGATGGTGGAGTACCTGATTAGAAGGAACTACAGCAGTTTATTCGACATAGGGAATTTTGAATCGGAAAGCCCATTACAGCAAGCGGTTTGGTATCTGGAACCGGAAATGAGAACACTTCAACTGTTATTCTCAAGCGGAGTGAATTCCAACTCGGAGGATGACGACGGATGCTCAGTACTGACGAAAGCAGTTGCAAAAAGAAGTGTGGATTTGGTACGCACTTTAATTCATCAGTTCCAAGCAAATCCTTATCATAGCTGTATCCATGGCAACTTACTCCATACCGCAGCATATTTCGGTAGACCAGCCATGCTTAAATTTCTTTTAGGCCTGGAGATTTTGGACGTTAATGAAAAGAACTCAAAGGGCGACACACCGATTCATTATGCTCTGTCGTCGGAAAGCCTCGAAAGAGACATTTTGGAGAAGTGCAAATTACTTGTTGGAAGTGGGGCGAATGTTAGCATTAGGAATGGAGAAGGATGTAGACGAGGTGCTTTGACTATGGTGAAGGAGCTTGATTATGAGTTGAAAGAGGAATTGCTGCAACTGCTCAAAAATGAATGATTTAATTTAAAAGATTGTATAGTCGAATTCGCTCATCCAATTTAATTTAATTATTTAAATATCGGTTATTTATTTATTTATTTACACTACACATATTTCTGTAACATTTCTTTTTATTCTACTGGTTAGTCAGCAAAGAATCTAATCAATAAAAAAATGAAAATAATGGAAGAATTAGATTATACAATTTTTCTACGTAAACTAATTTATGAATTTAAAGTATTCGTCAATTAATTGTTGTGATCATAAATATAATAAAATTATAAAAGTAAATTTTGTAAAAGTAAAGATTAAAATTCTAACATTAATAGACAGTATTGATTCATTTAATTAGCACCCGCAATAAGGCCGGCACATTGCATCAAACTAATTTTGTATATTCGGTTGAGAGACCAGTCTAAAAAAATTAAAACAAATTGAATATGAAAATCATTTGCATTATTTATAACTTTTAACATAACTTTGTAAATAAATTCATTACTAACCAACTGTTAGCATTTCAAATGTTGAGCAAACTAGTTGTGTGTCCTTTCATGTCTTCGACAATTAGCTGAATTTCTGAAAGATGCATCGCAAATTCCGCACTTGTAAGGCTTTTCTCCAGTATGTGTCAATAAATGACCTTCAATCGACCATTTCCCTGAAAACATCATGTGACAAATTTCACAAGGAACTAGTTTGTTGTCACTATGTTTCCGCTTGTGTCTTGATAATACTTCGGCAGCTTTAAAACTTCTATTGCAAATTTCACATTTGTAAGCGTCAGATAAGTGTGTTTTCATGTGACGAATATTATGATATTTCTGTTTGAAGTCCATTTTGCACAGTGTACACTTATACGGACGTTCGGCTGTGTGATCTTGCAAATGCCTCTGAAGTGTCAACTTTTTGAAGAAGCTTTTAGGGCACAGATCACACGGAAATGATTTTGTACGATTGGCATCATGGATATTTTTATGATCTTTAAAACGATACAACGATGAAAATTCGGCATGGCATATGTTGCAGAAATATGGTCTCTCTTCTGTATGGGTTTTAATGTGGTCAAGAAGTGCACTATTGGAGCATGATTTTTTCGAACAGAAAATGCAGTCAGTCAACCCTAGTCTGTCCTTTTTATCTTCGTGAATAAGTATCTGATGCTTGTTGAGGGTCGATTTGTCACGAAATGTTTCTCCACAACGGTCACACTTAAAGGATTTCTCGCCAGTGTGAGTCAAAATGTGTTGGCGATAATTTCCTATACTGACACACGGCTTACTACAGAGGTTACACTTAATCAGTTTCTCTCCTGTATGAAGTCTCCGGTGAAGACGAAGATATGTTTTACTGCTATACACCTTTGGACAAAGGTCACAGGCATATCTTTCCGCGATAGACTTCGACTTGTCCATGCTTGCTAATTATGGGTTATTGTTAAGTGGATTTGATTATTAATTAAAAATCAAATATTATGAAACTTTAACTTTATTATCTGGCTAGGCTAACTATAACAAAAAAAAACTTTCAACAAATTACGTATATTGGAACGGTGGGGAGGACGAGAGCCAATATATTGCGATTGAGTAGAGACGCCGGAGACTGGTCTTGCTCGGAAAGTTGTAGTGAAATGAATGATACCAAAAAAAATAAAGGGTTTCCCTTGTCAACCCTTTTCTCCCCAAATATTATTCTCCTTCAAAAATCAACAGGCTAGCTTGTGCATTTCTTTCCTATCAACTACCTAAAACACTCATTCATCGTTCATGGATAGCAAGATAGCAAGAATGAACCACCTAATCTATTTGCGTTCTGTATAGCTTACCCCTTTCAGTCACGTAAGCCTTTTTTGCTTTTCTCCCTCAAAGTCTTTTGTTGAAAAGCGTTTTGCTGTAAGCAAGTACAAGTCTGTCTATGAAACAATTTACTGGGGAAAACTCAGGTTATTTTGGTACAAGATTAACAAGATTATTATTTTTTTTTACAAAAATTACGCATTTGCATACAATTGTAGAAAGTATAAAGATACCCACTCAATAACATTGTACACAATAACCACTTATATCATATTTTATTTACATATGACGGAATTATATTTTAACATTGGATGATGATGTTGCCACAGGTAACTCTTCAAAAGGAGCACAGCCACATGTCTTGGAATTTTCATTATTGGAGCACCAACAAGGGCGACTCGGACCACAGCTATCACAATCCTCCATCATCATCTAATTGTAGAAGCGTAAGATATACGTAAAATTAATATAAACAGTAATATCTTTCGATGGCTAAATAAGTTCTGCACAAATTATCAAGGACTCTCTTACCTGCTCAACTGCCGGGGAGGGAAACAAAAGTAACGCCAAAATCATCATCATGATTAAACCAACAAACTTCATTTTAATCGCAGTATAACAAATTACAATAGTATTCCACTTCATTGATGTACGTGAAAAAATTGCAAAAAACGAAGGCGAGAATTGTAACTGGGACACTGCGTTGAATCAAAAAAAAATTACTAAAAGACAGAATCTGAACCTGTGCTCTTTTCTAAAAGAAAACAAATGATGAACGAACAAATACCTTGTTAAATATTCACAAAGCTAATAAGCTTGTTAGAAGGAAGGGTAAGATTTTGAGTGTGTGTTTTTTTATAACGTCATCTCATAAATGAATGCCTTGCTTGTTGTTGTTTGGGCTACAATAGTGAACCGGTTATTTGACGCAGTCTTACTTTTCAAGTTTCATTTGGTAATCTAAAATACGCATGGGATATAACAACTTGTATAGCTCAATGGACAAGGTCTTCTTGATAGCTTTTGCTTTCGTGTCATTCTAATTTAATTTAGTCTCAGGGGTTGTAAATCAGTCAGATTTGTAAAACACGCATTGTGATAGTGATACAATGCTCATAGATTTTCCATAAAATGACATGAAGGAACAACACATATTTAACAAAGGTAAAAATTCCACCAAGTAAGTACAAACCCTTTTTTAAGCAACCTTTCGGGAAGTGAAGGTATTTTTGTTGAGGTTTTCTGGTAGAGATGGATGTTCCGCTCCACTTTAAAACCCTCGCACAACACAGAAATTTAAACGCGATAACTTTTTTTTTTGGATGAGGAGGAAAAGAAAATGTAAGACTATGCCGATAGCCTTTCTCGCATTGCAGCACAGTTAATAGTTAATTTCATGACGATGATTCAGATGGTAAGTAACAACAGCGCATTTCATATTTTTTTAGCTTTGAACAAATATGATAAAGTACATGACTGTTAGACAGAGTAGCTGGAATAAATAAAATGAAATACATCTTAATGCATGCACGTGACAAAATAAATAATTCACTTTCTAACTAATTATTAATTGCTTATGATGGAGTTACCTGTCCAACAACGGAGAACGTTACTGGAAATCTCTCACTAGCTTTGACAGACACGGAATGCACTTTGAGCTCATAAATGTAAATGGACATCCGCTTGTACTGAATCGGCTGTTCCTTCATCTCCGCCACATTTACCAGGCATTCCTTAAAAGTTTCAACTTGCTTACAGATATCCGCGGACAGGACAAAGTTGCTGATTGCGATTGCCAAAAGAGAAAGCACTCGGGCTTGATTGTAGAGATCCAGTTCTTGTTGGAAGATCCGGTGAAAGTTGATGGAGTAGAAGAGAAATGTTTCCACGAAGAAGATTGTAAACAGGTCGCCCATCGTTTGGTTAACCAGTTGGGACAATTTCTGGAGGGATTGAAAATTCGAGTCTATTTTGCACAAATTAAACGTGCTACACTTCATTGTCAATTTAATTTTCTTGTCCCAGATCAATTTTTCCGAGTTGCTGGAAAAGTCGTCATCATCGACTAGCGATTCCATAATATTTTGGGAAAACGCTTTGGAACATGTCCACAGCGTCAATATGCCGATGAGCAGGAAGAGATCTTCATGATAACTCAAATGTGTCGTTGAAGCCAACCAATCGCTCCCAGAACTGTCAAGATTATCTCAAACGTAGAAGATGAGGAATGGGCCATATTATCCAATTTTTTCGGAAGGGGAAGGAAGAAAGCGTAGTATGAAGCATTTCTCACATTTTGACACCACCAACCCCAGCTCCACTCCGAAATGGAGCCAAAGCCCCAACCAGTGATCCAGTCACTGATCCCTCTTCCAACAAAGTAACCGCAAAGAAGAATGACTGAAGTCCGTTTGCTTATCCTTGAAAGAAATAGGCCATTTACTTTGTTTGGCAAAGTTCCGTCACTTTCCCCGGTTGAAATGAAATTGAGGATTTCCGCCAGCTTGGACTCTTTCGTCCAGAATAATTTCAGAGTGAACATTTTTATGAAGGATGTTATGATTTCCTGGATGCAGCCGATGTACAAGGACACCTTGATCCTGTCAATCGTATCTCCAACGATATTAAAAGATTTTCGGATTTTTCTAATCAGAAAGAAAAGGCAGAGTAGATTGGAAAATCCACACAACAGCTTTTGAGGCCACCACGACCTTGCTTTAAATTTTTTAACATGGGAGCTGGTACTACGAAGTTGACCTTGTTGAGTGGATTTTACTCCGTCGTCATCGTCCCGAACGATGCGAAATGGACAAAGGCAAAAGTAATATGAAAAATCAATGTAGATTTTGAAAAAGTTGGTGGCTTCCAGTTTACCTGCCATGGTCATCTTCATTGGTTGGAGCCTGTAAACTAAAAATGCATTATTGCAAATATCGCAACGGACTGGAATAAAAATAACGATAAATACAGCAATCAAATACTTTTAAAAAAATTACTCAAATTAGAAAGTAAAGTTAAGGTAATGCAAGCCGATGACATAACTCTGTTAAAAACTATCGACAAGATGACTATTATATAACATCTACATCCCATCTTATTCATCAAAGTTGATAGCCACGATAAATCATTGACAATTTTTTTAAACGCTTAGAAATGTCAGTGGGGTAAATATTATGCAAGTGTAAATGTGACAATGAATTTTACTATAGTGGCTCGCACTGTCTTAAGCGCAAGAAGAAATTTTGCCACGTAATTTGTTAGACAGTTAACATTTGATGCAAATCGTCTGTGTCCCATTAGCAGTAATTGAGCTAGATAAGTATAAGAAATAAACAAATACAAATAAAGATTTCAAATTCGATGTAGGATTTCCGAATACCGAATAAATATCTTTGAGGATCAAATAATACAAAACCTGTTCAGGATGTATTGATACCGGTAAAATAATTAATTTAAAAAATGAAGTATGCGTCGATCGATGTCCCTATTTTGCTGTACGTAATCTCCATCGTTTTTTACAATAGCCCTGCATGTTTCTTCAACAATTCGAAAGCAAAAGAAGGAGTTTCAGGGGTAACTTGATTCAATGTCGCATGCAAGGGTTTCCAAATGCCGTAATTTTTGGTTACCCTTCTGTTACAAAAAACGCTGTCGCAAGAAAACAAAACCAAATAAATTCATGGGGTTTTCGGTAGAAGCTTTCACATGTCTTTCTTCATTTTTGATGACCAAAATTCTTAACTTTTGGTACACTTAGGAAATCGAAATAATTGGTGAAGCTTCCGGTGTCCTTGAAAAAGTTTGGTTTTTACATGCGATGTCCGTTTTTTGTGATTTGTTTTGCATAAAACCTCATTTATGACAGAGTTAATTATAACTTAGAAATCGCTGATCTTATTAAACAACTCACATTTTGAATTGAATTTGTCTATAAGGTCAAAAGGTCAACTTTCTAAATTAGCTAAGGTGTCCGCGCTTCCCGGTGTCGCACTATATGGGGTGTAGTTAATCGTACTTGCCTTGCATGTCGCCTTTCTCCTATGTTGTGAACTAAACGGAAGATGGGGATCCTAGAAACGTCATGTTTCAGGATCTGAAGGGCCTTTTTTATTTTTTTAAGGGCCTTTCCCTCCTTGGAAAGTGCCTTGATGACACTATCAACTTCTTTAGCAAATTCCTTGGGCATCTTGGCTTATTTTGAAAAACTAAAGTTATCTACTGAAAGAAAATCGTTTACTCTTTATTTATTGACCCATAACAGCTGATATAACATTATAGCAAAAAAGTTATTTCACGAAGTTTGCGGTATCAAAACATCCTGAACAGGTTTTGTAAAATTTTACCGTTTTGAAACGATGGTTAGGTGATAAAAGTCTTTAGAAAATTTACTCATCATTATGTCTTAAGTATATGAGTACATCCGGAGTACATTGAAGTGCTGCGAATACAATCGAAAATTGGGTTTGGCAGTGTAAACATTTTGGAGATTATGCTAAGCTGGATCATTGGCAAGCACCATCAAACTTCAAGTATGAACTTATGAACGATTTTGAAAATGTGTGATAATAATGATATTTCACCAATTTCACAATTACGAAGCCAAGAAATAACTACAATTACTACAACAGATTTTCACAGCCCCAAATTGCAAAAGTTCCCATTGTTGTCTTGTAAATGTGTTTGAAAGAAATATGGATCGATTAATTCTGCTCGTTATTCTCACCGTTTTGCAAACATTTTCCTTATTTTGTAGTATTAGATCTTATGTTCTATCTGAATCCTACATAATCAACCAGGACCACGAAAAAATATCTACCTACAAAAAGAAAATATTCTCAATTTGGGAGCTCACAGAGGTCATCGGCAACTTGGATCAGTTTATCTTCTCAGCTTTTGCTAATTCGCATTGCCTGATTTACGTGGTAAATTTTCTCGGAGTTGATCTCCACTTAAAGGAGTTAAACGAGCCAGTCCTAATCCAGAAACCGGATATTGTACTCCTCACAGCGGAATATCCTTCGGACTACCATTTTAAAAGTAAGGAAAAGTACTTTTGGATCTTTCCATCAACAAATGATGCCAATCGAAGTTCACACCTTCAAGAGTGCCCCAAATTTACCCTCCGACC
>JAQIWX010001338.1:0-10640 GCA_034696785.1 Lepidocyrtus cyaneus
TCATGCCACACATGCCAGCGCCACTTGCCACATGCAATGATCATGAACTCTTCCATGTCAAGCTTTATACTTTTTTGTTCTCCCTAATCAAACTCAAGTCGTGTGCACTTTTCCTCCAGAGCTAAATATCATGCGTTTATCATCAGGATATGCCTGGACAGCAGAGCAGAGCAGAGGCCTTAATACGTACGTACCTGATACCTAATGCAATGTAATGTGCAAAAATTCCATGAGATCGAGATGCCGGCCGACACAGGCAAGAAGGCTAATTATTGGACTGGGGTCGAGTCGAACGTCAAAACTTCCTATGTGCATATAGCCAAGTCATAGTGACCAACTATTATAGCCTCGCATGTCAGATTTTTTTTAGTATTCATCCGATGGAGTTAGTTTTTAGGTATTTGAGAAATAGGTATATTAATACCTTTCTGCCAAGCCATGCATATGGCTAATGTTAGTGATGTTCATCATGGCATGTTTCAAAACTAAGGTCCAATCCGCAATCCAATCAAGCCCTCTTCGCCTTCTCCTAATGATATCATGCCATATTCTTCTTCCCCTACCCAAGCCAATATTTGTAATTGCCAGTGCCAGTAGTATCTTATATATACGGGTATGGTAACAATATATTTCTGCACTACTCCGCATAACACTTTACGTATTTCTAAATTGCAAAAAAAAAACTTCTTGGAAGGCATATATTCATTCACTTATGGCTCTTGCCTTTCTGTCAGCTCACCTCACTTACCGTTCTCAACCCGGTTGGTGAACAAGTGTAGAGAGAAAAAGAAGAGGAAGCAGCGGAAGAGGAAAGACTGAGAAACAAACAAGTTGCATTGTGTGGGAAGAAGGGGAAACAATTAACGCCACATCACTCCCAGTTACCTATTGACGCTGCGCTGCCTAGATCTGCAGGCTACGCTACAAGTTCAGTGACGCGGACGGACGCCGGCTTCTGTCAACCTGATTTAGTTTTTCAAACAGTTCGAGAATTCTATTTTAATAAAAGGTAAGCATAATTTTATTTTAATTTTTGCAAAGCATCGGTTTTTTCGAAAAAAGCGGGCATTTTTTGTGTGGAATTTTGCAAAAAAAAACTTGCAATTTTTAGTTTAGGCATAAAAAAGCATGCTCCTCCGACGTGTCAAGTGAGAGCAGAATTAGACTGAGGCAGGCCATACAAAAGTGTCAAACAAAACATGCGTAACTTTTTTTTAGACTGGGTGACACCACCAACCAAACCATCAGATTAATTCATTCAATTAGTGAAAAGTGTGGAGCAATTATAATGAAAGGGTATTAGTATTAGTAAACATATAACTCAAAAATTATCTGGACATCTTCCTCGTGTGAATGATCGGATCTCCAATTCCGGCATGAGTTTCCAGAGTACCGAGTGCAGAGATCATGATCTGGCTTGATGACAGCCGAGTGAGTCCTGCTTTCTGCGTTATTCAATGAGTAGCATTTTTTATGCAAGTTTTTTTTTTGCATTGCCTTAAGCAAATGTTGTCAGTTCAGCTTCAGCTTTGCTTTGAGCATCATGCCATGCCATTCATTTTCTCTGCAATAGGTCAGGATCAGGATTTTTTTGCAGGATCGGATCAGACCATTTCATGCATGGGCTTATTAGCTTTTTTAAGCCACGTCAGGATAGATAGGGTTGAGCAGGTTTCTTTACATGTGGGGCTTACATTACAAGAGAGACTCGTGTGGTTTGACTTGGTTTTTATCTTTATTTTTACTTTTTCGCATTGGAGTTGCATAATCTTATCACATGTATTAGGTCAGGTTCATACATAATTGCAGTACTTAAAATATGGCTTATCTATATGTACTTAGTCAATACTTTGTCATGTAATCTGTTATCTGTATTGCATCTTCATTAAAGAAAGTCGCAATCAAGTTGGCATTTTTGTCGGGTCTCCGGTCTCCTCTTCCTAGCCCCAGTAATAGGAACAGTCGCAGTATCTGTTGCATCCCGGAACCCCCAGATAACCGCTGTAGCCCCCGTTCAGGCATCGATTCCGACAGTAGCGCTCACAAACCACGGGGCTCGTTCCGTCTGAAAAGAAGAAAAGGTAGATTTTATCGTATCATGTCATATGCACACCTGGACATATTAGAATGCATGAGCAGTGCACATATGTCACGTGATTAGATTTTTTACATTCATTTTAAAATGTGCATATTACAATTTAGAAATGGAAAGGTCTACACCAGACTTCCATGTAAAAAAAATATTACGTAACGTAGCGTATCTATCTGAGCCAAAATTTTATTTCATATGCTTCTTGGAAAACCCAAACAGCCATTTTTAGGCCGCCAGCCACCTGCCTCTGCGCTTCCACGGTTATGTTATAACGTGTGTGTATAATGGCTCATTTATCGATGTTAAATACGAGTATCTTACAGTATCATATTACTGCCCGCCCACACATCATCGTAGCAATGCATATCATAATCATACCACTTTTTTAAATATGGGTTTTCAACAAGGAAAGTAAGTCAAGTCGGGTTTTTAAATAATAGCCTATATGCAATAAATTTAAAACAATTGCACAGGCATTTTTTTGTACTTCCTTCAGAGGTTTCCCTACCGTTCCACCTTGACCAATGTCAAAATTATTACGTTGTCTCTGTCTGTTACTGTTACACTGGTACTGGTCGTAGGGACCATTTCTCAGTCCTATTCATACATGAATATAAATATGACGGAATAAAAGCTATAATTACCTAATATTGAAAGCTATTTTCTAAAACAGCGTATTTGCCTTAAAGCGTGGGACTGGAAATCTCCGATATCTCCATCCATTTCAGAAATTAGAAAATACTAGTCAATGATGATTCATACGTATTACGTATATGAACCGTCGAACCGTGTACAAGTTCTGCTTTTGGTGGAAGCGCGGTATTTCCTTATTGAAATACGCAAAAAAATCCTGCCCATGCAGCTTTCCCTTTCCTTCCTCGATATCGTTTTTCTTAAATATTTAATTCTATTGTGGGAAGTTGAGTTGTCACGTATTTTGGAATAAATAATTCACTTGATAATGATGGTAGGCATACATACCTCCTGGTAAT
Source organism: Lepidocyrtus cyaneus (assembly GCA_034696785.1). Classification (NCBI taxonomy): domain Eukaryota; kingdom Metazoa; phylum Arthropoda; class Collembola; order Entomobryomorpha; family Entomobryidae; genus Lepidocyrtus; species Lepidocyrtus cyaneus. The sequence goes on from JAQIWX010001338.1 coordinate 3,085, forward strand.
GGCGGAGGGCCGAAAAAGCCACCGAAAAATCGCTTTTCCCTCGTTCCCTCTTCATCTTCACCGTCACCGGCCTACGTATTAGAAAAGTGAAAACAGAAACAAACAAGTCAAAATAATACCTTCCCGATTTTTCGTTGATGAATTACTAAACTAAAAATCGATCAAATATAAGTCATGTAAAAGTCATCATCGTCACTGCCAAAATGAGACTTTTTTGTTGCATAATTTATAGTAAAAAAATAAAATGTGTAGCGTGCCATGCTAAACGGCGTACCATGCAGAGTTGAGCCAATGTCAGGATTAGGACAACGCAACCGAGGAAGAGCTGGAATGAGCTTAGTTTGGAAAACCTGAGCGAACTCATTATGACTAAAAATATTTTATATTGAGCTTTGTAAAAAAAAAGTTTCAATTTAATTAACTGAGCAGTAGTTTTATGAGAAAGCACTTTTATTTTTTGAGAAATGAGAACACGACAGGAGATTTTGGATTGATTGGTTTGATCGAAGAACTGTGACTGGAATCCAGAAAATTGGAATATGCAGTTTTTATAAACCAGCAAGGTTCTTTGTGGTAGGTAGGTAAATAAATTACCAATAATTCAATTTTATTCAGTTTTTTTAACCGTACAAAAACATGTGAAGAGGCAGCAATGCAAAGCCGTCACACATCTGTCGTTTTTCTTTTCCATTATGTAAGTATTTATGATTGGATGATGCTCCTGTTTAATTTGGAGTGCATACAATTAGGTTATGAAAACAAACCTTGAAAGGAAAACGAACACGGAAACATGTTTTACTGTGAATCGTTTTTCATGGAATTTTCAGTTTGTAAAGTTGGATTCCAATTATTTAAGTAAAAATGTGTTTAAAAAATGAGCTGTTAAAGTTTGATCAGAATACTTAAGCTAGTTAAAATGCGTGGGTGCCGCTACAATTTCATTTAATATGCAAATGGGGACGTCTGCGCTGGAACAGACATGTTGCGATCAGATGCGGATCATTCCAGTTGTCGACTTTTTAGGCCTTTTTTGTTACAAATGGATTGAAGTCGTAATGTCAAATCTTTTATTGATTTTACTCACAAATATGTAATTATAATTGATCATTTATGATTATTATTATAATAATTCTCGGTAATTTGCGTCATTTATTGATTGACTGAAATGAAAAGGTAAACACCCTGCCATAGAATTGGCTCGCTCGGCTCACCTGCTTCTTTCATGATTTAAATTTAAATTGACAGACTAAGCCTAGTCGTTGCGCATGAGTGCTTATCATTTGATGATTTAATTTAATTGATAAATTATATTATGATTTGATTTCCCATTCAACTTGTTTTTGTCAAGCTTTAAAATAAAATAAAACGTATCACAGTGCCCCGACACGAGTCCTCCTGTGCTTGGGTGAGACTGGGAATGGGAAGGGATTTGCATATTATTATGCAATTGAACCAGATAAGATGCAAAGACAACAACAAAATGATGTCTTACGAGAAAAACAGTTTCCACTTTAAACACCTACATTAAAAATGCATTAACCACAGCTATTAGTATATTTGAGGAACTAGTAGATTCAGATTCAAGGTCAAAATGAAAAAAAAATCGTGAAGGTTATTGCCATTCCCTTAAAAATGTACCCTAGTAATTTTAATGCATCGCATCATCATCATCACTTGAGAATATCCAGGGTTCATTTCGTTGCATTTTTATTGGTGGAGGTCATTTAGTTAGTTGACTAATCGACTAGAAAGATCAATGCTTTGACTTGACACTTTTTTTTAGTAAACTTTATTGTTGACAGTTGTTTTCATTCTGAAGCTGCTGATCCTCATAATCCAGCGTCATATCATAACTTTTGGTTGTCCTTAGTCAGTTGTGGACTGTAATTGTTAATTATTTTTTGTGTGTGAAAAATTAATCAGTTAATTTGTTTTAAATGGGTTTCAAAGGAGGAATCATGCCACCCCAAAGCACTTCAGCCAAGATTGAGGACCCTCAGGTAGCCCTGACCCAGCGGAAAGGGCTCGGACAGGGGGAGGAGGATGTGAAGTCAGCTGACTCTGTCAAAACAACTAACGGGAGGAAGGTGAAGAAGGAGTTCCAGAGCGACTGGAACTGTATGGACCACATCCTGTACATGAATTGCTTCTGGTTTGTTCTCCTCCACGTCGGGGCCCTTTATGGAGCTTATCTTGCTGTGTTCTCAGCTAGCTGGAAGACTTTCGTGTTTGGTAAGATAAGACAAACTCAAGGATGATAACAAACAACTTTTGTTTCGATTCGACCAAATTGTTTAAACTGAATTGTTATTTTTAACTGTTCTTTAATTTTTGCAGCCGTCCTCACCTACAAATTGAGCTTGTTCGGGATCACTGCTGGCGTTCACAGGCTCTGGAGCCACAAGGCATACAAGGCCAGGCTGCCCCTCCGAATCTTCCTTGCCTTTTGCAACTCCGTCTCCTACCAGAACTCCATTTATGAGTGGGCTCGAGATCACCGGGTTCACCACAAGTATACCGAAACTGACGCCGATCCGGTGAACTCCAAGAGGGGCTTCTTCTTCAGTCATGTGGGTTGGCTGTGCTGCAAGAAGCATCCTGGTAAGGAAGCCCATCTACTTTACTTTTTCAACAACATTATCTTTAATTAAAATGGTTTCCGAACTGTTATTTTGATTGATTGTAAAAATGTTTTTGATTTATTTTTGAAGATGTCAAAGAGATCGGAGGACGAGTAGACATGTCCGACATCCTCGCTGACCCCGTAGTATTCTATCAGAAGAAGTATTACATCCCGTCCGTCATCATCTCCTGCTTCGTGTTGCCCACCGTCCTCCCCTGGCTCTTGTGGGGGGAGTCCCTCTGGGATGCTTACTTCGTTGCAGTGATCCTCCGCTACTGCTTCGCCCTCAATGCCACCTGGTTAGTCAACTCCGCCGCTCATATGTACGGGAATCGTCCTTATGATAAGAACATCGCTCCGGCGGAAAATCTCACTGTGGCCGCGTTGACTCTTGGAGAAGGTACACTTACACTTATCATCAACGACTGATAAGCTCATTGAATTTAGCATGTTATTTAACGATTTTTTTTTCTATTTCAGGGTACCACAACTTCCACCACACCTTCCCCTGGGACTACTCCACCAGCGAATGGGGATGGAGGATCAATCTGACCACGATCGCCCTGGACTTCTTCGCCCTCTTCGGCCTCGCCTACGACTTCCGCAAAGCCTCCCCCGAAATGATCAAGGCACGAATGGCACGTACTGGGAAGCATGGACATGAAGTCATCGAAGAGCATGAGTACATGTAAAAATTCCTCATCCATCTCATCTGATTTCTAATCAAATCAGAAACTGTTACAAAATTAAAACTCTTATCATCTCGCTCAACTAAAACTATTTCTTTCCGATAAAAATAATCTTACTTATCATCATCAAGAGGGGAGAAGGGGCTGCTGCTATTATAGTATTTTTTATAACAAAAAAAATTGTTTCAGCCTTTCAATAAAAAGGGAGATCTTTCTTTCTTAAACTTTCTTAAACCGTGTCTAACTAACTTAAACATACAAATATTATGAATTTAGTTGCTACAATATTTAAGTGTTATTTATGTAATTTAGAACTGCTCTTGTGGAGAGCTTCAAAAATGAATCGTTTCTGTCCAACTATTTTATTGACTTTATCATCATGATTATAAATACAGTTAATTATTGTATTGTCATTTTGAGTTGAGAATTAAGTTATAAAATATATCTTGTATATCGTTATTTACAGGAATTAAAAATTATAAAAAATTATGTTACAAAAATGCTAAATATATTTTTTCTTCACACATAGACATAAGCTTTTGTGTGTCTGGCTGTGAGACTGAGACCGATGCTGCATTGTTAAATGAATTGTCAAACATGATCGATTACTTTGCTGCAGCCAGCTACGCTGTTTTCCGTTGTTGCATCTTTTTTTTAATTTTATACCTTAGAAATTATATAATGGACCATTATATTATCGACTGTAAAATTGCATTTTAGCTGCAGCACTCAAGGCAAGCCTGCAGCTTCTCACACCAAATTACTCGATTCACGCTTTCTTCACAAAAAGTAGTTTTTTTTAAACAATGATGCAAAATGCAATCCATAACATGAGCCATTTCATAAATGTAATACAAGACAAATGCAATGGCTCTGCCGGTTTTTTTTTCACACACGAAAACGAAATCACTTGAACGAACAGGTAAATTCAGCTTTCAATTTCATAAATTGATTGCACGAAGCGTTAAATAAAGGGTAACAAGTTGAATTATATTTTGGAATACTTGCAGTTTCATTTCCTCCCAGTCACAGTCCCCTCCAATCTGCAGGGCACTTTTAACTTCTGGAGTCTCACGTTGCCCCAGAACGATAATTAATTTTAGCTGGCTTTTATTCCTGTTCCATCTCCTGCATTGATGCATTCTCATTCATATGAATCTTGATAGCAGCATTCCTCTAAAAAAAAGTTCAAATAGTTAACTATTTTTTAATTCCCCATTAACTTTTTACGATCCATCTTTTTCACGATATTATTTTATTCCTATTTACCTTTTGCCTGGAACAGCCCCGTCCCATTGTCATCCACCGGGACCTCCCGATGCCTGGTAATGATCCCCTTCATGATCTTCCCATCCAGTCCAATATTGTACCGAACACTCCCTCTGGGGTCAACATCCCCCATGTCCCCCTTATTCCTGTGAGTTATCCTTGAGGCTGGCGCTCGATTCCAGACTGGTGGAAGTGGGGAAATCTCCCCTCGCCTCCCATCACCACTTCCACTCGTCCGACCGGATCCTCCAGCTCCCTCCACACTTCCTCCACACTCCAGCACAATCAACACAATTAAAGTGAGAGCAGCAGGTAAAACATAATAATAATTATATTTAATAGACATGATGATTCTTGCAAAAAAAAATATCCCTGATCAAACTATTTTTTTTTTCTAAAAAAGGAATTTTGCCAAGTCGCTTTGCACCTGGCTTGGCAGTGATTGATAACGGACTGAGGAGGACGTGATGACAAAACCAACTTTATCTTGATTCTCTAACTTTTTTGTTTAACCACTTTAGAAACTTCTTTTGGGGTTTTGTAATAATAAAAAATGTCAAAATAGATACTTTTTATGCTTCACGCAGTCCTGGCTTGCTTGCTGCCATCATCATTATCATCATCCAACATCGAGCATGTCACCATCGCCATTCAACATTACATTATTACTTTGCCAAGAATGTCTGCAACAATCGAGGGATAAAGCTCCCCAAGAAAAAAAATGTATTTTTAGCTGAGCTGAGCTGAAATCAGTTTTAAAAGTAAAGTACGCACTTTCATAAAAGAAGTTACTTATCTTACAGAACGAAGGTACCTAATTTCACTTCTTTTTTGTAGAAGTCTCACTCAGACTCAGCTCCTTCAAACTCCTACCCAATCCATATATATCTCGTTCAATCTGAAAATATGTCATAGTCATAGTCATGCAGACATTATTAATCTATGCACAGGCACCTTCCACTTATCCTCCCTAGAAATCCAACAATGCATCAACAACATATCCGTCTTTTGTACTAGGTAGTTTCAATTCAGTTCAGGTCCTTTTCATACTTCAGCAGAATGTTTCCTCCTTCTGGGTTCACTTGAGGCTCCGTCAACTCCTCCGTGTCCCATCAATATAATGCACCAAGTTTTGCTTTGGAATGCATAATAATAAGTTTGTGACAAGTTCAGTTCATTCAATTTCAATACCCAGAAGATGATGATATGATATTATCATATAGGTCGACTTTTTGGTGGCTTGGCTAATTTGGCATTTTATATGCTGAGATGAGACTTCAGTCAACTATCCCATATTATCCTAAAACCACCCATGTCATCTTTATTCTCCTCACCCAAATTACTCCAAATTCCTCCCATACATCATCACATCAAACAAGACAAAATGCATATAGACCATGTTACATTATTTTTATCCTGACGCTATTCTGGTGATGATTATGATGGAGGAAGCTGATCTTCTTCAGTGAACAGCGCATAAGGAATGGAGGAATGGCTTGAGTGAGAGTATTCATATTTCATATTAAATTACACCCCTGAGCAATATGGGATGTGAGGTGAATGATGTCGATGTGATCCCAGAAAACAGGAGTAAAAATCTCAATTTAGTTTTGTGTCTTGTCACAAGGGACTAAATATGATGATGATGATGATGAAAAGTGGATTAAAATAAAATTACTATTTGAAAGGAAATTGAAATGCGTTGAGTCGAACAAGTCGAAGTCTCATGAATATTGAGGACAGTCAAGCCCTTTTCCTTCCCTGCATTGTTGTTGGCCAACATGCCGAATAGCTTGGATCTGTTCTAGGTATGAATATGAATTGAATGAGTAAAAATTGTTGTCGTAGTCCTTGATTCTAAATGGATTTAATTATTCTACCTAACTATCTTCATCCCGCCAACTTTCATAATGGAAATTAGAAAATCCAATCCCCAATCTGGTATGAACATTAAAATTAGATTAGCTGAATGTAATTAAACTGAATCGCTTTTTATTTCAAAATTGTATGTAGTTTGTCATCAAGTATTTAAAATATTTTCTTAAAATATATAGCTAACTTATTGTTATAAAAACATCACTGCATATCACTAGTATTAATTAGCCGTACCTCCTTCTAAACGGCCGTGGAGGGAATCCCATGTTGGGCAGCTCTTGTGCACAGTTTAATATAATTATTCCGAACATAACCAGACTGACAGAGAGGGTCAGGAGGAGCCCTAACCATATCCTTGTTATTGCCGGCCATAGTTCGGAAAGGACTTTGCAAACTGCGTGACGCCATTGGCAGCTCCAGCTCCACAGACTATCTTCTTTGGAGGTCGTCGGTCTGGGACCCTTCGCCTCCAAGCAATGTGTATCTGGCAAATCATCCATTTCCGGGATGTCGTCATCATCATCATCATCAATGATAAGGATAAGCATCTTCACAATCCTTCTCCAGCGGTAGACCCAGGTGGAAATCAGATCATTTGGGGCATCCTCCAATTCTCCGCACTGGAAAGATGGGAATTAAAAATGATTGATTTAATTTCAGGGAAAATTATTTTTAGCAACTTAATTTAACACTAATTTAGTTAACTCAAACAAACTGACTTGTTCTTCTCGAGCATATTCATATCCTTCCTTGCCACTCCAGCGATCCACTTGTCGAACGTCTCGGGCTGCGGTTTTGGAAGCCCCATCACATCCAACCAAGCTATCGCAAGTGTGAAGAAATGCCTGGGCGGTAGCGGTACTTTTTTGACTATATCTCAGGTACAAACTGCACATGCTGAATAGGAGGACGGACGCGGCAATCCCGAAGGCAATCATGACCTTGGGGAGGAATCCCTGACCGATACTGAAGATCATTTTATGTGAATGTAAGTCAATTATTCAAAAATGGTTTTGCCTTTCATAGAACTTGCGGAGAGTGACTCGTACTGATATACTACTCGACTGGTTGGAAACTATTTTCGAACACTATTACAAAGT
>JAQIWX010001339.1:0-10639 GCA_034696785.1 Lepidocyrtus cyaneus
ACCCGAACTCTTCACCCGAATTCCCTGCTACCCGAACTCTTCACCCGAACTCCCCGCTACCTGAATTTTTCACCCGAATTCAACGCTACCCAAAATGTTACCCAAATTCTCCGTCAGGCAAATTTTTCACTCGATTTTTTTTAGCTACCTGAATTTTTCACCCGAAGTCCCCGCTACCTGAATTTTCACACAAATCTTTTAACCTGAAAATTTTCACCCGAATTCCCCCTTACCAGAATTTTTCGCCCGAATTCCTCCTACCTGAACTTTTTACCCGATTTCAACGCTACCCGAACTGTTCAACCGAATTTTCCGCTACCCGAACTTTTCACCCGTATTGTTAAAAAAATTCTACCAAACTTTTTCTACCTAAAATATTTCTGAAATATTTTTACCCGAATTCTTCCGCATTGTTTTACAAAAACTTGTTACCAAACTTTTTCTACCTAAACATTTTCTTAAATTTTTTCACCCCAATTTTTTATTTCCCGCTGCCCGAATTTTTCACTCGAAGTCCCCGCTACCCGAATTATTGAATTATTAGCTTGATGAGACTTGGGTAGGTTCGGCTTGACATACCTTTAATCAAAGAATCATACTTAAAATGGAAGGAGTTAAGGCGGAAATTTAATGAGAAGTCGAGGCAATCTAAATTGAAAGAGCCGAGAATCGTCCCTTAAAATAAAGACGCAGTAAGATTATTCTAATTCCTTAAATGAATTTTTTGCATTTAAAAAAATACATTTCCGCTTGAATAAAAATAATTAGTAATTAATTCAATATTCCAAGTTTTTATGCATTTATGAAATACAATAGAATCATCGTTTTATAAGGTTCCAGATATACAGGTACGTGTAGGAGATATAATAAAATGCTCATTTTTTTCTCTAAAAAAAACTTTTCGAGAAACTAAAAAGCGAGGCTAAATCTAAAGCATACAATTCATTTATTATTGATCGATTCTCGTTTAAAACTAGTGTATTGGTCATGCCAAAGTTTGGCATGTTTGTTTATTTTGTATTCGCTATTTTAAGAAAACAAACAAAGTCTAGAAGTAGCCTAGATTGGTTGCCATTGAGTCAGGCTTCGAAACTTGTAGCAAATCAAACCCTTTTGTCAGTTCACATTAACCTTATGCTGACACTATAATTTTAACTGACATGATTAAGCTAAAGTTTATAATGCCATTTTATCTGTTGAAAGTCGATTTCGATTCCGGCATTAAACTCCAATTCTTCTCATTAATACATGGTAAAATATGGCCTTTTTTCCAAAACGGCAACTAGCTTTTAAGTTTTGTTTGTCCCTTAAGTTTAGATAAGAAAAAGAATGATAGTAGTTTACAGTAACATGTTTTCTTCAGGGATACGAATTTGCATGCGAACGAACCAAAAATACGTAAGATGTCCCCTGCAAATAATAAATAAATACATTCAAAAGTATGTATTAATTTTAACCTAAAATATGTGATTATGCTAGGCCTATTGATGAATCGTATTACATACCTACTTCCTTTTTTGGAGAAGCCAAGCCGTAACAACATAAACGTTTACCTGCATATTTACAGTTTTTGTAAGGTTGGATGAAGGTTAACTTAAATTCTGTGTTTAAGTTAGATTATCATTATGAGTGATGCAAAAAATTGCCAACTTAAAACGCTAGACCGATCGCTGCTTATCTAGGTTCTCAATATTGAAAAAAATATTTTGTCTCCGGTATTATTTTAATTTTGAACGAATAGCTAATATTCACTTGAATTTGTTCTCCTTATGATTATCATGCTCAAAATATAATAAATGATGGCAGACTGTCGTGCATAAATTCATGCATATTTCTATGACCCAAGCCAAGTTAGAGTTTTTGTTCTTTGTTGTCATGAGAGGGATTTTTGATTTTTCGCTTTTGGTGATTTTGCTACGAAGAAGATGCAGTGACAATTACGTAGTTAAATTTTTATACAGCGAAGGCGGAATCAGTTGTTCTTTGTTGTGGACAAAAAATCGTTTTTGATTGCATATTTAATTAAATTTAATTAAACTGAAAACTAAATTGTTAATGTAAAATCAAACTGATTTATCCCGTTAATTGCGAACTAAAAATTTTGTCCATGATTCTTTGTACTCGAAAAAAAGGACTGAAGTTATAAGTAGAGTAATTTTAGTTCTTAATCGAAATTCTTAAATTATCAATTGTTGTGCCCAGTTATTCATAATCAGTGTGCAATCAGTCTTTTCAATGATTTTGATTAATTGTCCTAATCCATCAATCATGTTAAAAGCAAATTAATCATGAAAACTAGGTTGGACAAGAAAAAGGTGAGAGGGTTCGAGAAATGGACGAAGTTTGGGATGAATCCTCAATTAATTGCTCAGGAGCTATTTGCAGTTACAAATGGACAGGATCAGAAATTGGAATCGGTTAATTTTAAATCGAATCGGAGTGTTTGGGCAACTGCAGTGGCACGCTTGTTTCCAAAGCAAATAACTACTGGATTTGACCGCCGTATTTTAATTCAACTCTGGATTTTTAATCGACACAACATTAAGGTAAGCTGATGCTGGGTTTAAGTTTGAACCACAATCGTTACCAGTTTTTATACTTCATTTTTGATTGATGATTGAAATTTAATTTTACCTGTCTATTAGTTTTGTAATTAACACTCAAATTTTTTTAAATTGTTTGTAGGACTTTTTTTATGGTATCAAAAAACCGACCGACGCAGGAAAGCAGAACCAATCATCACCTTTTGAGTCTAAACCTTTATCCGGAAGCAGTTTAGAAGAAATTTTGCCATGTTACTGTGAGAAATGGTACATAAAATTTGAAAACGAAAAACGGATTCTATGTAAGTAGCAGTTTATCAAATTGTAATTACTAATTATGTAGGCGTAATTTTTTTAGGCAGGTCATTTAAGATAACGTGTATGCTTATGATAGGCGAATCCTGTGATCGCTGGTTGCATGCTGAATGCGCCGACATTGATATTGCTGATTACGGTACCGAAGACGTCTTTGTTTGCGGCTTATGTGAAGGAACCCTTCAAATCCCACCTCTTTTAACAGAATTGCAAACAGGAGATGGTACGTTAGCCTACATTAATATAAATTCGTTGTTATAGTTTAAAGTTTCTAATTAAGTTAAACGAGATATTTAATTATGTGTATGTATTGCTGATTTGAATAGATCATCGTGATTCAAATAGTACAGAAATTGATAATAAAGAGGGCAAAGTAATATCACAGGAGGAGCCGGTTTCCTCTGACTCCAGCGTTAACAAATTCGAGCTTGCAGATTTTACTGATACGGATGGATCCGATGCGGACATCTTTCAAACAGCCCATTTTACTGACACTGAAAATTCGGACATCGATGTTTTTCAAAAAGCAGAACCAAACGGTTCTGATGCTTAACAATCTGAAAAGTGATTTATTGGTTAATTTTATGAACCACGATACCAAAACTAATATTAACACCCTTTTAGATATTCTATTAAACATTTCTTATTGTTGAATTTTGTCTAGTTCATCTAGCGTCAAGATTGCCTGTGATTGCGCGAAAAGTGAGTAAAGAGTCGACATTGTCTTTCTTTAATTTACTCAATAAGTTCTATGAAAGTTTATGTTAACAATTTAAATTTTCGGATTGTTAGATGTGCAGCGGCGCTCATTTAAACGATCAAGTAGTAGCAGCAGTAGATGTTTCATAAAACAAAAAATATCACCAGAGGAACATAATAATTCTAGTAAGTAAAGTAATATGGAATACGCTGGCCTCTCTATAAAGGTTATTTAGTTCTATGCCTTTAATGTTGTACCTTAATATATATTACTTTAATACTTCATTAGGTGATAACTTGTCAACCGGTGAAGATTTCAACTCTGGTAGGTTCTCGGATACGGATTTTTCTAGCCAATCTGACGATCAGGACAATAGTACAGAATCATCAAAACGTAATAACCTAAGCAATAAGCAATACTTGAATGTTTACGATAGGTTAACTGAAAGTGGGTCAAAGGTCAAGGTCACATTAGTAAAATTTAAGATTTTTAAGCTTTCCATCAGCAGCACTGTGAGAGTGATACTGTGAGATCTCCAGCCAGACTTGTGCACATAGTACACCCAAGTGATTACTGCGTTGAGTAACTCAAAATATGTCGCAGCGATTGGAGAGTGAAAGTCTTCTTCATACGCTCCCTTCCAAACTTGTAAACGTAGCAGAATAATTTCTGCAGACTTTTTTCTCCACGATCATTTCGACACAAAATTGGCTAAATATTGGGCAAAGCTGTTCTGCAGAATTCAGTTCAAATTTTCTGACAGAAAATGGCTTCAGATTTTTATATGGAAGAACTCTCTGTAAAAAATGTGTATGCAGTAAGGTTGAACTTTACATTGCTGATCTGTAGTAAGGTTAAGCAAGGACATTCTTATTAACACGAAGAATTATTCGATTAACAAAGTTGGTAGACGGCAGGCGGGTGAAGGGGAGTCTACGACAAATCATCCGAGGACAATCTGCAACCAGACAGATAATCCTGGACAAATCATCCGAAGACCAATCATCCGAACGCATAATCCTCGGACATATCGTCGTAAAAATAATTCAGAGAATTTCCAAAGCAAGTTTCATATTATAATATTTTAATACTTACTTTTTATGAATTAATTAAATATGTCATATAATCCATGCTAACTAGCCATTGACGTTAAACGCAGAAAAGTTTTGTTTCCTTTCCCTTACTCGTGCAAATAATTAAGAATGAGGGATCATAATTAGTGAACTTTGTCAAGTAAGGTTGAATCACCTTATTTGGCTACTTACGGGGAAAAAATCCACTCTGGGCAAAGGTAAAAAAGTAAAGGAAATATAAACATTTAAAGGGTTTAATCAACAAAGATTCGAAGTTTAAATATCTTATTAGGTTAAGTTAATTACGTCAAACAGAATCGTTTCTTCCACATAAAACGGAATGGAAATATGAACATCATGGATTTTCATCGTATAAGGATTTTTTGTCGTCGGATGATCGGTCGTATGAACATTTCATGTAGTCGGATGATCGGTCGCAAGAGGATTTCATGTAGTCGGATGATTGGTCGCAAGAGGATTTCATGTAGTCGGATGATTGGTCCTAGGACGATCTGTCGCCCGTTTGTTGTCGTGGGATGATCTGTCGCAGGACGATTTGTCTTGCTCCCAGTGAAGGGTCATGACTCGAAGGTGATAATCTTTCTATTACAAATTATCTTCTCTTATCAGAAGATTATTCTGTACATCGAAATAAAATTTGCATGTAATTTGCGAAACATCAAATATGCTAATCGTTGATGCACAAGAAAATATAACCTAACCTCAAATGTTTCGTATTAGGTACGGCATACCGGAAAATGTCATGAATTTAGGAACTGTCCTTATTTTACCCCGATGGATGGCCACGATATTTGCATATTGCATATTCTTCATATATAAGTCTTAAATATTATGCCGCGTGTGTTTCTTTCATGCGGATGAAGATGAAAAAAGCAATAATTTATGATCGTTATATCACATTGCATATTATCGTTCGACTGATAATGCCATATTGCGTATAGTCTATACATGTTTTCATGTTATAGTTCTCATACGACAGTCAACTGATTTACACATATTTCTCTCTACGCATTAATTGCTTATTTTCCATTGAATAACTGACTTTGGTTACATTAGTACTTGATGAAAACAGTCAATATCTTTTGCCAGTCGTAAAACATGTTTTTGTTTTATGTTTTGTGCAGATTACAGTCACGACGATTTTACGAGAAACACGGAGATTGCTTTCACACTCAAATGGTCTGATTGGGAGAAAATGCTTATGCGGTTACCAAATACCAGTGGAAAATTAAAAACCGATTACATTGCTCCTCGCGGGGTTTATGCAAATGTGTTAAATGAATACTTTGATGATATGAAGCACAACTGCGTTTTAAGCTTCACAAAAAAGGAAATAAGCGATCCGACGCCACAGAGGACCTTTTTCATTGCTCGCGCCGTCTGCACATTTAAAACATGCAAAACATGTTTCACATTTTCTGTTAAATCGCCACCCAAAAAAGGACATGATGTTAAAGTAGCATTAAGGTACAAAATAGTTATCAATTTAGTTACTAAATATCGTAGTGCTGCATTGGATAATTATTTTCCATTCGTCTTTTTTTAAATCATTAGAATGGAAGGTAACCCGCAGCATCTTCCTGGTGAAGTTGCAGGTCGAAGAATAACCGGATACGTAAGAGAGAGATTCAAAAACGATTTGCGGTTTAAAACTCCATTCGTCTTCTATAATGAAGGGTGGGCCAATGCTGATATGGATGCTGTGGGTGCAGGAAACATGAATAAGGTCAAATCAAAAAAGACATTTTCAAGAATGAAGGAAAATGTAAGAACTGCTAATAACATTAACGTTAAATTAATAGTTTCTACCTCACTTAAATTTACTTTTTAATACTTTCCTCGAAATATTTAGCAGTTAAATTATTTGCAATTATGTAATTCTAGATGCACGCTGACGAAGATTTATCACCTGATATTGTGGTAAGCTTGTGCTTGTTTACTGACCAACTGAACAATGACATCCCAGATCGTTTTCTTCCCGGTTATATTCGATCGGTGGCTGTCAAACCCTGTCGTGTTGTACTTTTCTCGAAACAGCAGCTTTTAATTTTTAAAATGTTGCAAACTATAACAACCTGCTCGGAAATTCAACTTGACGCAACAGGTGCGTATCTGCGGCGCATTTGTTTGTATTATTAAACTGTTAAACTATAATTCATGCTATAAATTATCAACTATGAAATTGTAGTATTCTAATTTACAGGAAGTTTGATTCGATCCTTAGGAAAGCCTTACGATCCCAAACCACCTTTAATATATACTATTATTGCCCGGTTTCCTGACGCCAACAAAGTGATTCCGATTACGACAATGATAACGACAGACAACAGTAACGAGTCAATATCTACATGGATGTCGTATACATTTGATGTGTAATATTCCTTATTGATTACCCTAACATACTTACAAATTTCTCAAGCTAGACCTTATTGCTTTAATTGTATTTTACAGGTACGAAAAACTGTCTCAAACTCAGGCATCATCCTATGGTATCAACAAAATTGAAGTCGACTTCTCCAAAGCCATGTTGATTGCAACTGCAAAGACCTTCACAAACTATTCATTAACAGCCTACATCAACACAATCTGGAATGCATCAACAAGAAATCCAAGCCAATCGCCACCGCAACTTACGTTTTGCATTCACGTCTGCCGGTTCCATATTATGAACATGTTTCGGAAAAAGTTTTCCAAATGCTATTCTACCCAGAAACATGAGACTCATAATAGTAGAGTTGAATTTTTAATGAGATGGGCCAATGAGCTAGTCAGAACCCAGTCAATAGAGAAAATGGACAAAAGGATGAAGGACATCGGTTATCTTTTACCTTTAAAATATGTGACGCCGGCACTGCGGAAAAGAATGGAAAATTATCACGCTAAAGGTAACAAGTGTTATAAATAATTTCATACTAATATTCAAGTTTTATTTTTGAGATTATTTTATTCGTTTTTACTATAATTGCTTGTTTTTCTGTTAGAAATTAAAATTTGGGACCCCTTTCATCCTGCAATAAGCATGAGCAAATACTTCAGTGAAAGATCATATTTTGGCCAATATGCCAAATATATATTTGACAGATGCAAAACCTCTAATGAAAGATGGAAAAAGATTGGCAAAAAATCCGGATTGGAACGGAACCCATTTTACCATCCTAGCCTTCTGAAATACCTGAAAATTCATGTGTCCCCATACTTCCCCATAGTTTCGCAAATGGTATTTAAGGCATGTGATATTAGCCCTAAAGATGACACAACAAACGCAATTGGTAAAAATTTTAATTATTTTTTTCTCCTAATTCATGACGTAGTGTTATGCATATTATCAATTTATATTTTTTTGTTTTAGAAAACTATCACGGTTTGCTAAAACTCAATGTTTTCAAGAAGGAAAGACAACTTAAATTATCCAGATTCGTTCAAAGGCAAATAATTTTTGTTAAAGGTACATTCGATAAGATATAAAATTAGTAATTTGACACATTGAAGACAAGCATAGTTGTCTTACAATACTTATGAATTATTTATAAGGAGTCTGCAATTAGCTGGAAGTCATGTTAAAAAAGCCACAACATGCCAGTCAGAACAAAGAAACCACAAAGAAACGAAAACATAAGCGAAAGAAAGTACCAACTTCTAAAGCCTCAGATATCGATTCAATATCTTCTGTCGGAAGTGATGATGATCTCTATCAGCCTAATGCAATGACAGGTTTTATATGATATTTTTTTTAAATTTACTATTTCGTAAAGTTTTATTAATTCTTATTGCGATTTTTGTTTTTTGCTTTCAGGGGAAAGCAAAAGGCAGCCGGAATTTCAAAAAGAAAGTTTTCGAAAACCGCAAAAAAAAGAAAAAACAGATAGTGACTTGACTGCTTTCAAAGCAAAGGTTCCGTTGATATCATGGGGTGGAAGTATTACCATGGATGGTTTTAAACGAAGGGTTAAACTCTTTAACACATGCAATTTTGACGCGACATTGCAGATCCTTGTCGCTTTACAAATTACAATCCCAGATTTTCGGGGTTTTATTGAGAGAAAGGCAAAACTAAGCAGTTACAAGCATTTTATTTTGGAAGCTGTTAATGCTGCTATTGATGGTTACACTGACACAGCTAAAGAAATTTGGGTTAGAAATTTGCTTAATATAGATTTTGAAAGTGGAAATTTTGTTGGAGGACAGTTAGATCTTATTGGATCAGACATCGATCAGGGTTTAGAAGTAGCTGGTACGTTGTTGCCAATTCTGTTTCGTTACCGTTGTGTAAACGCTGTTTGCATGGAATCTGATACAGACAGTGATGCCGATGATTCAACGCTGCTGCAATCAAGTAGACAAAACCGAAACATGGCGCACCTGCAAGCAAAAAATATAGTTGAGGCGATTGAAATGATAAATGATGGGTTACAACGGGGAATAAAATGTTTGACATGTGGTAGTGCAATGAGAAGATTTACACATTTAAATTTTCAAACTCCCCTTTTCTTTTTTACGTAGTTCACTGCAATGCCATGGGTTACATGAAAGAAACAGAAATACAACTCCGACAGAAAATAAAAGGTATTTACTACAGGGTGTTTGCATACACATGCTGTTTAAATTTTAAAACTTCAAAAAAATCGAAAACCTCATCCGTAGCTCATTACGTAGCAAAATTTGTTCTAAAAAACCAAAGGCTAGTTTACGATGGGTTAAAAAGAGAGCCGACTGCAGAAAGGTCTTTTATTGAATCGCAAGGCGTGACGTCGGTTTGGTTAGTCCCTGAGTAGTTTGTGCAATCGGAATGGTAATATGTGTGTTGCCGCAGGCATTATGAATTGTTAACTCTTTTCAATATTATTGGATTGTTAATATTAATGTATTAAGTACAGGACAATGTATTCAGTATTAGCTCACTCTAAAACAATTTGATTGTCGTTATGCATCATAGTTTAACTTAAATTACATCCATTTTAGTATTTTTATATATCATGCTTTAAGTTAATTTGAGTTATGTTAAATGTTATGTTAAATGTTAATGTTAAATGGTAGGTTATTTCTACGGGATAAAATAAAATGGAGTGAAGTTTTAAATGCACTTTTATTCATGAACAACGGACTCGAATATCATATTAAACTACTTTTCATAATTCGGATGCTGTGCGCGGTGAGTTCTTGTAGCACAGCTCAAAATATTACCCTTACGTTAAAATTAGCACTGACGTAACGAAGTTTACAATCCCGTTTAAAGAAAACTCTTATGGACAATAATGGGCATTTATGTTTGCATGTCTCTGGATTCAAACTAATCTCTGGCTTTTCAATCCATTTAATCCCATAGTTCATCCGCAGCACTTTCCTTTCCATTTATTTGAAGAATTCGGGTGAAATTTCGGGTAGCGGGGAATTCGCGTGAAAAACTGGGGTAGCCGGGAATTCGGGTAAAAAATTCGGGTGGATAAAAAATCAGTTGAAAAATTAGCCTGGCGGAGAATTTGGGTGAAAAATTCAGGTAGCGTTGAAATCAGGTGAGCAATTCGGGTAGCGGGGACTTCGGGTGAAAAATTCAGGTAGCTAAAAAAAATCGAGTGAAAAATTTGCCTGGCGGAGAATTTGGGTAACATTTCGGGTAGCGTTGAATTCGGGTGAAAAATTCAGGTAGCGGGAAGTTCGGGTGAAAAGTTCGGGTAGCTAGGATTTCGGGTAAAATTTCGGGTAGCAGGGAATTCGGGTGAAGAGTTCGGGTAGCAGGGAATTCGGGTGAAGAGTTCGGGTAGCGGGGAATTCGGGTGAACAGTTCGGGTAGCGGGGAATTCGGGTGAAATTTCGGGTAGCGGGGAGTTCGGGTGAAGAGTTCGGGTAGCAGGGAATTCGGGTGAAGAGTTCGGGTAGCGAGGAGTTCGGGTGAAGAGTTCGGGTAGCGGGGAGTTCGGGTGAAGAGTTCGGGTAGCGGGGATTTCGGGTGAAGAGTTCGGGTAGCGGGGAATTCGGGTGAATAGTTCGGG
>JAQIWX010001340.1:0-10635 GCA_034696785.1 Lepidocyrtus cyaneus
ATGAGGACGGGCGGCGGATGGTAACCATTTAACGATAGCGTTATTGTTCTTTCTGGCGTGTGCCATTTCAATTCATTATTATGCCTAATACGGAGCGAGCCTTTTCGTGCTAAAAACGACGTTTTCAGCGATTTCTGAAACATTTCGCAAAATAAGTACGGAGGTTTTCGCGAATGCGGAATATTTTTAGCGGGAAACTTTTTTCGGGGGGAAAATACAAACTTTTCCGCTCTTTCGATGCACGGAATCAACCGACCTTCTTTCACGCTAAAAAAAATGCGGAAAAGACAGATGATAATGTCAAACCTGTTGTGTTTTTGGAAGTGGTGCTTCATAAATAGTGCAGTTTTGTAATTTTATATAATTCAGCATTTAATTAGTATAAATTAAAAATGAGCTCAAGAAAGAGGACTAGACCAAGTTTAAAAGAAGCATTGACTAAAGACGAGAAAATAAAATTGGCGTCATTAGTTAAACACCATCCCTGTCTATGGAAGTTGTCGGATGTCAATTATAGGAAGCATGACGTTGCAACTGCAGCCTGGATCTCCATTGCAGAAGAAGTTGGAAAGTCCGGTAAGCAATAAAATTGTAAAAACTTTATATAGCTAACAAAACAATCCATGATGCAAGTATGATTAATTTATTATGTTTAATTTTGGTTTTTTGTTTGTAGTGTGGACTTGCAAAGAAGCATGGAAGGGACTGAAGGATGGACTGCGCTATCAACAACACAAAAAGCGACCAAAGAAATCGGGAGACTCAGCAAGTGACCACAGTGGAGGAGAGGAGCCAATCAATGAGGCTGCTGACACTGCTAGATTGCGGTTGTGGGACTTCTGGGAATCCATGAGGTTTATGATTGAGGACAGACCACAACGAAAGTAATAGATCTTACATACTGTAGCTAAAAATACTTATTAGACAACAATTGAACCCTTTTTATAAATATTTTAAATGTTATGTGGTTGAATGTTTTAGAACGTCCTGCTCATTGGAATTAAATACTGGAACGACAATTGATGTTGAAGATGCTGGCCCATCCGATGTTGATCCAGATGCTCTACTTGACATTTCTGATGCCACAGATGACATTGTTATTGCATATAAGCGCCACGACCAGGAGAAGTTTGAGGCTGTAACGACTGTTCCAATCAAGGCTGCGCCAAAATCCAGCTATGAGAAGTCCGGGTCTTCTAAAGCCCACTATGATTATGTGTGTGGCAAACTAATAATCAATAACGATTGTTTACTTTTATATTTCCAACATCACATGATATCTACTATAATCATAATTTTTGTTTTTAGTTTCAGCAGCCAAAGAAAGTTAAAAAATCAGCTACAGAATCCACCACTTCAGCTGATGACCGAATTGCCGAGAGTATTCAAGCTCTTGTAGACTTACGTAAAAAAGAGTCAGAAACTACAACTAATGAAGAGAAGAAAACTGATTTAAAGTATCAGTCGATGTATGCTAACTTGGACCGAATGCTGTCTTCGCTTCCTCAAGATGTAGTAGAAGAATTAAACTTCAAATTCATCTGTCTGATTAGGGACGAAATTAAAATACATAACGAATAACAAAACGAAACATTTTGTACTTAAATACTTTAAATGTAATGTATACAGTAATTTCTTTGTTAAGTTTATTTACGTTATTCAATTTCAAAATATTATACACCAATGATTTAAATAATGTACGGTATGATTAGTTTTAAGAATAAACTAAATATTTTTAAAGTCTAGAAGTATGTAAAGCTAACTCGTTTTGCCATTTAAGACTACCTTGAGTTGAATTAACATAAGCTTTTAAGTGATCTCGAGTCCTTTTAGCCACATCTGAAGGCCTACTAGCCGCTTGTTGGTGGTCATCATAAAAAAACGACCCTTCAGGTATACACTGTCGCCAGTAACCATCTACTATGGTTCCGTCTTCAAGCAATGTGTCTCCAAATCCAGCTGGAATGTAGTCACATCTTGAGACTTCCGTTAAATAATTGTGAAGTAATACACATGCTGTGATTATGTGTTGAGCTCTTGAGGGTTTTACAAATAAGCTTCGAGCCAGACACATCCAACGGGAGCACAAAATACCGAAAGCATTTTCGACCGTCCTTCGAGCCCTTGAGAGCCTTAAAAATTAAGAAATTAATTAACAAACATTTAAATAGACATATTGCTCTGCTAACATAATAACAAGCATAGCCGACTAACCGGTAGTTAAAAATTCTTTCATCAGCTGGCAATGGTACAGTTTTTGATAATGGTTTGTAGGGCTTCATGATGTGCTTATGAAGGGGGAAGGCATCATCCGCGACAAAATGGAACGGTAGTAGCTGCCCGTGTAGGATCCTGGGTTCGGGAATATTTAATTGGTTTGAGTAAAGACGGTGTCCAAATGTTGTTCCCCTAAATACTCCACTGTCACCTTCACTCCCGTGGGCGCCCACGTCAAAATATAAAAACTTGTAGTCTCCATCAGCAATTCCAAGCAGAACAACACTGTAAAACCCCTGTAATAAATATATATATTGATATAATAGCAAAATCATCAATTAGGCCAAAACGAATTAGTCACCTTATAGTTATAGAAGAGGCTTCCTGAATTAGGGGGACACTTTATTGCACAGTGTTTTCCATCAATCGATCCAAGACAATTCGGAAAATTCCAACGGCTATTAAAGCGGTTACTGTTTTCAATCCAGGTTCTTCTATCCATTACCTGTCACATGAATAGAGGCGAGCTAAACAGTGAAGTTGAATTATAAAAGAATAGACGGATTTCGAACAACATACACAAATTCATACCGGCATACATAACTCCTTCAATTCCAAGATAATGGCTATACAAACTTCTTCAATTAGATCCCCAATGTGTTGCTTACTTATCCTGTAACACGATGCCATATGACGAAATAGTGTTCCGGAAGCTAAATATCTAAAATAAATGACGATATCACGAGTTTATATTATGATGATAAGTAGTAGGTAAGTAGGTCTGCAATTATTCATCTTTAACTTCTTTAAGTTAGCTGCTACATGCATTATATTTACTCAAGCGTCACTGCAAGTTTCTCCCGAGCTGATATGAAGTCCTTGGGTCTGGATGCTTTCCTTGGCTCTATTTGACTTTTGATAAGCGCAAGTAGTTCTTCAAACTGTTCAATCGACATTCTGAAGTTTTCCTTGAAAAGGGGTGGATTACGTATCAAATCCGCAAACTGAAGAAAATTATCAATTAAAATAATTTAGCTTGTCATTAAACTTAACGTAATGAATGGTAGAAGTAGTGTAAAGTAATGGTAGTACAAATATTTCTTACATCTGTGTAAAAACGTCCCTTAGCTCTCCGATCCCTTAGATAATCATTTACCCAAAATCGTGGCTTCCGCTTCCTAACCTTTTTGTTAAGCTTTCGTTTGGAAATGAGATATTTAGTGGCAAGACTGACTGCCAAATCCTCGTAAATTGCTACTTTACTATGATTTGGTGCCATTTTGCGAACCATTTAACTTAATAAACAACAGCAATTAAGTAAATGATATGACCATGCCGTTCAGAACAACAAACAACATATGATTGCCATCTGTTCTTCCGCTGAAGAGTTTAGCTGAAGTGAAATCTAAAAACCTCCGTACAGTATTCGCGAAACAGGATTTCATGATTGCGAAATATTCAATTTCAGATTTCTTAAAATATTCCGCTTTTTCTGTGCATGTGCTGTTTCCGAGCTTATAGAATTAGCACGAAAAAGAGTTAGCTCCGTATTATGTTTAAGAATTAAACAATGACTGGGATAAATAAATCTTGATCCAAGTGTAGACCTAATGAAACTATAGATTTTACTTAAAAATTGCAATCCCCTCATAAACACATGCCACTCATATCTATTATCCAGCATGAAAAACAATTTCGAGAATAGCGAGATTACATTTTTTCAAGGTGGGGGATGGATTCGGGATATCTATTCATTTGATAAAGCACGTAAAATGATGCTGATATCAAAGGGACTCTCAAACCACCACCCGTTTAAAACTTTCCTCTAAACACAAATAGGTTGATAGGAAACTTTTAGTACATAATCGTCATTGTATAATTTTTTTCAATTCTTCTTCTTGACGATAGAAGCTGTTTTTCAGAAAGTAAAATGTAATCGGGAATCGCAATAACAAACAAAACAAGCCAAAGCAAGTCGTGAGATGCGCACAAGCCAAAAGTCAGAATGGTGCTGTATTCCAAGTGAATTATTACCGAAGAGGTTTTTTTTGATTTTTTCTCCCTTAAAGAAGCATGACATGAAGATGGTGGGGTAATAATAAAAATGAGAGATTTTTTTTACTTTTCATTCGTATTAACGATTTTCTTAAACTAACTTGTGCTTGAGTAAATGCTGAGAGTTTGTTGATGATGTTAATGAGCAATTCTGTTCCAACAGGCACACCTTCTTTATAGGAGAATAGTTGTGTCGGGGTTTGAGCCTCATGCCTCATCACCATTTTATCAAATGATGAGGATGTGAGGTTGAGGAAGATTTGGACGGATGAAGATGAACTTTTCTTTTACGCTCTCTCGATCGTCCCTATCAACAACCAGTCACCTTTTATCTATCGTTAAGAGTTGTAGAGTATTGTTCTGACAGCTTACTCTCTTAAAATCACTAATAATATTAATAAAAATTAAATGAGATAGTGCTATGCTCTTTGCTCCCTATTCACGTGTAGATTAATTCTTCAAGAGATGTTTAGTAAAAAGATAAGATTTTTTTCTACGAGCATTATCATCGTCACCACCATCCACCACCATCATGACGAAGAAAAAAGTAAGTGGATAAAGAAACTCTTGAGGTTGGAGGATTTTTTTTGCTCAGTTGGTTGTTGTCATGATTGTTTGGCAAAAGGGCCCTCGGGCACGGATAGTTTATTAGAAATAGTCTGAACTGAAAAAGGTAGGGCTTGGCAAAGGCCGTTCCTAAACTCAACTCGGCTCTTTTGGACTGGAAGAATGGAATGGACTGACAGAGTTTAGAAAAAAGAATGAATCTTTTTGAATGGATTGCGGGTGGATGGATGATGCTGATAATGGTGATGTAGTAAAGTAACCACAAACACACGCTTACTTACAATATTGACGGCACCGACCGACGTACTTTCCATGTTCATTGTTTTGCCCATGTGTTTCGTCTTCCAAAACAGAGTAATAAACAAAAAGCGTTTGAGGGAATCTTTTTTTTGCATATTGTTGGATCATGTTGATGATTCCAGTGGATGATAACATCCTTCTATATATTGCTTAGACTGAGACACTTGCTAAAAATGAATCACTCGAGCTCGGGTTTTTTATTTCATTTTATGGTTAAATAAGATGAATGTCGAGCGATGGACGACAAGGTTGATGTTGGTTTGGAGAAGGAAGGGATATAAAAATTTGACAAAAATGAGAGGAAGATATACGTAAGCCACCCAGCCACAACCTTATCCTTTACAACGACAACAAAGTGTAATGGAGTAATGTATGGATGTAATAATGAGGACAACAAGGAGAAAAATCTCTTTTTTCTCATTCTCATTTAGCTTTTTCCTTCTAAAAAGCTAAACCTCGTCAGGATGATCATCATCGTCATCATCATTTTGAATGATTTTTGCCCAGCTTTGGTTTTTGGTTTGGTTGGCTATTCCCATAGCTTTGGGCATGGCATGAATCGTCGTCGTCGTCATCAAGAACATTTAACATCTTGATGTGATGATGATCGCATCACATCGCACATCACATTCATCCACAAGGCACAAGGCTCACTTTTGACTTTTATAAGTATTACTTTTGGGTTGGTGGTGTGCCATGGCTTGTGATGGTGTATGTACATGAGTCGTGTTTTTCTTTCTTTTTGCAATTCAAACAAAACTCCAAAAACAGAAAGTGTGAGTGAGTAAATGAATGGGATGAGTGGATGGTTGTCTTCTCTACACGGGAATCTGGTGAGTGATGGAGTCGTCGTGAATTGGCTCTCTGAATAAAATACGGGGCCATAATGTACATTAAATGGATTTGCTGTCCCGTTTAAACCAACAAAAGGAATGTCAACCTGTGAGATACCGTTCTTGGGGAGAAGTGTGCACAACGTCAAGATATAGGAGGAGGTGCATTTTAAGAGATAGATGCGACAAGTGGATGCATATACCTAATCTAAACGGTCACATGCCACATATTTTTGAACACAGACATGCATATATGTCTAGCCCTCATATATGTATTTTGTGTCAATAGATCATTAGCATATTTGTGCTATTTGAATAAATAGTTTTTTTATACACACAAATCCTTTAAATTGCATATCAAACAGATTGAATTGCAGTGCGTGTGTAATCAAATGCAACATTATTATCCCTTGATGGTTGGCAATATCGCCAGTTCGGCATCATCAGCCCCATGAAAATCCTTCTCCTATCATTATTACCAACACGAGAATCACACATCGAATGGGATATATTGATACCACCATTTCATTCTTCATTTAAGCCATCCATTTTATTAGTTTTGTGGTTTTTATTTTGTCTTCTTATTTACACTATAGTATGCTAGGCTGGAGAGCAAAAGGATCATCATTGCTTAAAACGAGTTAAAAAGGAGAGGTGCCTGCCATTAAAATAAATGTAAAAAGGATTCTAATAGTAAAAACTAGTTAAAAAGATTTTAAAAGATTTTTGTGGAATTGGTATAAAAGTGGCGGAGGGAGTCAAACGATAATGCATATACCTAGCCATATGTGATACGTGCCTTCCAAATATACACATAGCAAATAAAAAACGTGAATGAACAATACAATATTGTTCTTGAAACCCTATAATGGAACTTGCAATCTATTTATTGCATACATTTTCTCCTTCGTTTTTAAAAGTATACAAACCTCGGATTTCTGACATTTTGCTGTATTCTACATTGGGATAAAAAATGGGTACATCTCCCTTTTTTCTTATATGCATGGGATTGTTATTATAAGCACTTTATATCTCGTCTATCACTAGAAAGACCATCATTTAAAATGATTTTTTTCTTTAGGATTTTTTTCTTAGACACACACTCGAATGATACGTATGCAATCTGCATAGGTATATGTATCCATACAGTCGAGAGTTTTTTTATTCACTCTCATCATGCTGATGATGATGATGCACATAACTCTTGTTGGTTCATTCAGGTTTTCACATTCATAAAATTTGTTTTTATTGCCATTTTGCATGACACTTTTTTTCTTTTCTTCTTCTATTAAGTCTGAAGGAAAAATGGCTCAATGTAATAAGGCATATATGCATTTCAGAGAGGGAACGTGCAATTGTGTATATATTTTCTGCCAGGTCATATAAGGTATTTATGAGCGGGCTAAAAGTGAGCACCTTAACTTTTTATCGTAATGTTACTTTGTTGAAGGTACGTGGTTACGACTTAGCAGAAAAAATATAATCATAACACATATCGCGGAGACAAAATGTTATTTTGTGAATGAGCTGAGACTGGGAATGCGAAGGGTTGACTCAAGTTTAGTCCATTTTACTGTATTTTGTGATGGCAATATTAAATTCCATAAATAGGTGGCTGTATTGATGTAAGTTAGCACCAACACGTTTTTAGACTCTGGCCTATTGCTGGTCTCGGAATAATAACTTCGGAGTTAATTACTTTTGGCAGAAAAAAAGTTAATAATTTGGCTAGATTAGCTAACAATAAAATAAAACAAAAGCGAATACATTAAGTTGAAATCTCGTTATCTGAAAACGCAACTATTGAATGTGTAGGTGAAATGTCTAGAGTGCGAGTGGTCCAATCGTCATTGTCGTCTGAATACAGTACAGTACATTGACTTTCATTATTCATGTAAAAAATAAATCCAGTTCCCTGATTTGACATGAAACTAATTTAAATGAATACTTCAACCCTTTGATATTGTGAATTCCAGTCCAGGAAATATAACTCATGAAAAATGAACGATATTTCCACAATATGCAACATTTTGGTCGGAATTTGAAAGAATGCGATTTTCTGTTAAGATAGAGAAAGCGGGAAAGGCTATGAAAGCAACAACAATAACCACAATCAAACTTTTATTAAGAATGCTCTGTATTTTTCGAATTTCGTTCATTCATCTGCGTTGCAATATGTCGTCGCTTTGCTTGTTACAGCGTTTGACATTTCCCTCCAGTAAAATGGACTTTCGGCTTCTCTTTTACCGAAATCATCCTCACCGCTCTGCTAAATTTTATAATCTGGTGTGAGATAGGTGATGGGTCAAAACATTTGATGTAAAAGTTCCATCAAAATACAGACTCAAGGATTTTTTTTATAAAAAAATGCAGTTCTGTCTGTTGCCGATGCTGATTGTTTGTTGTGTATTTGATAGTGATGGAAAATGCTGCAAAACATTATGGCTAAACTGTGCTATAAACTAAAAGTTAAACAGATTTTTTTCTTCAAAATATTTAATGCTTCAGTCAGTTCTATTAGTTATATTGCTGGTTACAAACTATATGCATTAACTGTGAGTTGTGCCGGTGGTATCGGCTTTCTTTTACAAAAGTAGATTTTTAGTTGAATGAGAGCCGAGGTAAAAAGGAATGAACAGGTGATGTGAAACTACAAAAGTTGCCGAGAATCTGACAACAGCTTTTCGTACTTGACTTTTTTCTAACAAAAAAAAACTTAAAGTAGTTTGGATTACGTGATATTGCAGATAGGGAACGCTGAAGGTATAAAAAACGAATATAAAAAATCGCGAAACTCACACCTCGAAAATTCTCGTCGTCATCGACCTGGATTGACACATACGTGTGTTCAGGCTAAAATATTTGTTATCTAGCTAATTTGTGAATCATGAAAAAGAATTTTTGTTGATGTTGATGATGATCGCATGAGTAAAAAGCAAAGGAGGAACAAGGACGAGCCGAGCCAAGCCAACAGAGAGGTATTATGTAGCCAGAGCCAGAATGTTTAGTCAACCTTAAAGAATGGAAAGTATTCAAGAAGTTACTTAGAGGCATATGGATTGTGTTGCGTTGCACTTTTAGGTATTTCATTTGATATTCACGATTTATTCTAAAAGTCTGTTTGTTGTTATTGTTGTAAAATATAAAAATGGCTTTTGCGCAACTTATCAAGCTCCATTCATTCATAAATTGAAAGTATCTGTTTAGAAAATTAGATTAAGTTTACGTGTTTGCAACTGACTTTATTCAAACTCGTTCGGTCCGGGTCGGAAAATTTGATACCAACAAGGATCTTCAAATCGCTTAATGCATTTTCGCTCATAATGATCATTGATACCTCTTTTGATTTTGTTGTTTTTTATATCTTTAACTATTTCTATTAATTTTCTCTGGATTTTATGTCCCTTGACCAATTACACAGTGTATACGTTTTTTCTTCAATTTTTTATCAACCTATTGTGCAATTCCTATTAAAAATCTAGCAACCGGAACGAGAAGCAATCCGGCAATATATGTCTTTCTTTAGTAGGTAGACTAGATCCAAGTTCCAGAAGAAATTCTTACGGGAATCTGAAACAAAAAAATAAGAAGGAAATATCCAAAGTTATTTATTTGTTCCATTTCACTCCTTTTCTCTTCCACTCCTATTATTTTTCTTCTTTTACCCTGTTCAATCCGATTTTTCAGTTGCTTTACACTAATATGACATAAGACAACCATATTATTTTTATATAGGAAATCCTCTATTTCATGCCTATCGCTCGTGTTCTCCTTAGGCTTATAGCTGAAGCAGATGTAATACGGCATTTACGGCATGACCCATCATCCAACTCGTTCTGTACTTTTTTTTTTAGATCGTTTTGCGTTTTTTCCCTTTGTAACAATGAAAAAAGTAAAAAGAAAGCTTTTGTCATTGTCCTAGTCCCAAAAACCCAAGCCGTGTAGGATGTTCTGTGATGTGATGTACTGCAACTTGCAGGCAATCTCAAACTGATATATTCACGCTTTTATGCATTTGTTCCGTTGGAAGAACACTACACAATATCATACTCCTGATCACACTTCTCCCCTGTTTTTTTCTCACTCTTCCTTTCTCCGACTCTGACTGGCTTTGATGTACACAATGTACAACAAAAAATATCGGGACAACACAGAACAATGCCCTGGAACAAGCGAGAAAAAAATCGCCCAAAAAGACAATTTTGTTAATGTTCCTCCAGAGAGATGAATGAAACCCGTCAGAAGAGAAAAAAGTCTGAAATACAGACATGATATGCCAGTGTAATCATCATAGCTTATATTTCTGGATAAAATACATATATACAAAGTAATATGTACGCAGTTGTACAATTCTCTATTTTCTTCAGATATGAACTTACAGAAACAACGTACAGAAAAGTTTACGTTCAGAAATCTCTAAACATCCAACATTCTCTTAAAGTTTCTCTCTTTGTGAAAGGTTGATTCGTACTTAAACAAATACAAAGGCTAGGATAATATGAGATAAAAATCGCAGTTAAAAAACATCTGTGGATGGATGGTTTGGGCTAACTCGTTAATTTTAATTTTTGTTATTTGTTTGTTGGAATTATTGTCCCTACCAACGGATAACGGCATAGTGACCTGCAAAAAGTGCGGGTAATGAAGTAAACCGGAAGCATAA
>JAQIWX010001341.1:0-10635 GCA_034696785.1 Lepidocyrtus cyaneus
CGCGAGACGAGAGAATAGCCCGAGAACTATTTAACACAAGACGAAATGCCCAAAAGTATAATAGCAACGATCAACAACTGGAGGCTATGACGAGTAGACTGGGTTGGGTTGCGATTGAAGAGCCGGCGACGGACAAAGGGGCTAAATGAGACTGGAGCTGGCTTTAGTCGAGTTGCTAAAAAAATCCCTTACAAACAAACCAACAAACGATTAAGTTCAAAATTTTACGTAGATAAAAAAGAAAAGACGAGCAACGCATTAACGTTCGATAGATAATTTATAAACTACAAAATTGAAAATAAATAAGACAAGATATTTATCAGAATTTAAAGTGGTTGTCCATTGCCAGCTCCATAATATGGCAGACATGCACCTACCTACCTAATAATATTCAATTTAGACCTTCGTACGAAAGAGCAATGGCTAATTTTAAATGAAATGGCATAAGAAGGTTGATATTGATATGATATAACAGAGTTAAATTTCAAAGAAACGGGATTCAAAAGCGAGAATGCCGATTTAATAGTTTTGTATTTTCGGTACATAATAGGATCTGACAGAGATATTTTTAGAATCAAAAGTAGTGTGATGCCTAAACACAATTAAGTACAGTAAGTACATCTTACAGTTATGACATACATATTTTGTAATCAGTATACAACTAGATAATTATTACTAATTACTGACTGACATGACATGATGTGTTTCATTTTGCAGATGTTAATTTCAGACATACTAATGTATTTTGCATTGTATTTACTAGTTAAACAAAAACATTCACCAAACCATACTACTAACCTTAGGATACAAAAAGGCCTCAGCGAAAAGAGCGGTAGAAAGAAGAGATATAACTTTGCTCCAGGCACAAAAGCATCGCTATCTTGATTATTAAATGATTTAGGGTAATTCGAGGATACTGATGATGATGATGACGAGGCGAATGGTCTAAAACATGACTTGATTCCGGAAATGGGTCTGAAGATTTTTGTTTCCCCGGGTTTGCACCTTCTCCCTGTACTTGTCCTTCACCATCTTGATGTACTTCTGATCTCGGTATTTCCTACAAAAACAGAGAGAAAGTGTCACAATTTAATTCATTTCCTCTTTTACAACATCATTTAAAAGTGATTTGACTTTAATACGAACACATACTGTTGTGCCACAGCCAACGTTGTCTGATCATAACCAATCGCCTTGTACTGGGAGAGGATCTTATTACGTCGGATTTCCTTCCTCTGTAAAGCCGTCTGACTTCCGGGTCTCACGTACTGTCTGTTGGTGAAATTATAAATAATTAATCAAGATCAGCAACATCAACAATGACACTTGCGAATATGAATTGATATAACGATTGATAGTGTGGTCGTGGTATTTTAAAGCACTTCAATTTGCTTGCAACTCACTTGTAGTACACCTTCAAGGTCCTATGACCCAGCGCCTTCCCGGATGGCAGCACGAGCTGCATCTGGTCATTAAAATTCAAGACCTCAGGCTGATATAATTCGTCTTTGCTAGCAGCTTCCGCACCTTCGGGATAACTTGTGCTGTAATCGTAGTATTCGCTGTATTCGAAGGCAGCGTCCGCATCGTGAAGCATTTTGCAGTGTCCTTTGTCCCTCATGTGTTGCTAAATAAAAAAAATAGACATTTATCAAATTAAATTCAGAAATAAATATAATTACATAAATCAACATGATCATCACTCATCACTTTAATTTTACCTGAACAGCCAGAACATCATAGAAGGAGCGTCCCTTCTCATTACACCAGAGACAGACCATCCCTTCGCCAACTTTGCTCCCCAAATACTCCATCAGTCCCCCGATATCCACGCAATACTCCATATCCGGAATGAAGAAGGAATGACTGGCACACATATGCTCAATATTCTTTTCGATATCTGGGCTTTCGAAATTACAAAACAGGCAGTTTGTAACAGGAATGGGCTCCCCTTCGATCTCCTCCCAGGAATCTGAATCCGCATCGTCCTCATCGACATCCATGGCTTGTTCAGCCCCATTATTTCCGGCCCCCAACTTATTCCCTTTCCCGATAAAGGCTTGTTTCATAATCGGCCCAGGGGAACCGGGACCGCTGGCCTTCCTTTCCGCTCCGGAACTTTTACTTGAACCAGGCTTGGGAGTAGCTTCCTTCGGCTTTACAGCGGCGGCGGCGGCACCTTCCTCCGACTGGGGAGAGTCCCCGTCCTGCATCGAAACTTCCTTCACCTTTTCCAAATGCTTTTTGGAAATAATGTGGCTGTGGAATGCTTTCTCATTCCCGAAGGACTTCTTGCAAATGGTGCAGTACTGTGAGGTATCCTTGTTGGAGTCCGCCTGCTGAGCTTCCTGAGCTGCGACACGCTCCGCGAAGTTTTCAACCGTCACGGGTGGGAGTTGTACAATCTTCCGTTTGAGATTGTAGCGGTGCCAGTCGGATTTGTAGTGCTCCCTCTGCAAATCCCCATCCCGGAAACCAACTCGGCAGGTGATGCATGTCAGCAGCCCCGGTTGCGTTTCCGAAGCAAGAGATGAAGCCGGACTGTCTGTTCTGGTGAGCGGTAAAGAGTCTGCTGCCATCATAGTCTTATTTCCGTTTCCGTCCTTTCCAAGATGACAGCTTACGAACTGAAAAGCAGTGCATGAATTTAATTAATTACAATTTTAGTTTAGTTGTTAGTATGTTGCGAGAAAATTGCGAACAATCAACAACAATCAACAATCCTGCTACAGACAGGATTCCTGCAACCATTAGATTAGATTATAGGTCAGAAGAGACGGCAAAAAATAAAAATAAACTAAACACGATTACGCAACAGCACTAACACTACTCACCTTAGTTATTCAATTTGACTTATTTAATCCAAGAGCAAAGATTATGCTTGGGATGGATGGGGAAATGAAGCTCTCCCGTTTTGCGCCAGCAATTAGCCTTCCTCGTTCTTGTGTCTTCTTTTGTCTTTTCTTGATTAATGATTCCAGTTAAATCTAAAAAAACGATGGTATAGGTATAATTATCTTATAATTAAATTAAGTTCTTCAACACAATGACAGCTCCTTCCAAATTCGAACACGGCAAGGGCGGATTAGATTATGAAAGAAAAGTAAATGCACTTCACTTTAGTACGTTTCGAAATCGGGTTGTTGGTTGACCAGATTGAAATGGACTAAAAACCAAACTGATTTTGA
Source organism: Lepidocyrtus cyaneus (assembly GCA_034696785.1). Lineage (NCBI taxonomy): Eukaryota > Metazoa > Arthropoda > Collembola > Entomobryomorpha > Entomobryidae > Lepidocyrtus > Lepidocyrtus cyaneus. The sequence continues at coordinate 3,189 of JAQIWX010001341.1, forward strand.
GTATCAAAAGTTAGCTTTAGCTTACCTCAGTCGACAGATGGATTGCGAGTAATCCAATTGGCTAACGTAGTAAACTGACCAGTCGAGTTAATTGTAATTAAACTAAACTGACAACAAAATTAGGACACAAGTTGATCTGGAGAGAGTCCCGAATCGGGAAGCACATGCGAGAGAGGGGAAGAAACAAGTCTATAGCATGAGCAGGAGCAGGAGCAGAGCAAAAATTCACTTTTCTCTCATCATCCTCATTTGATCCAACGTGCATTTGAACTCCGCTCCTCCCTCCCACAAAAACACATGCACCGGAGGTCAGCTGACCAGAGAGCCGAAACTGGCGCGGGAAAATCCGTGGGTGCTTTTACACATGAACAATGGACAAAGCTCCTTTTTGCATTTTTTGGTGGAAAATTTCATGAGGAAAAGGAAGGGAAAACGTCAGAAACAGAAACAAACGTGTTTACAAACAATGGAAAGTGCACATTTTCCCTCGCTTCTACTTTTGGACTAAATCTAATTTAATTAACTGCAATTATAGCAATCAGCTTCAAGATAGTTACGCAGCTGCGACGTAGCAGATGTAGTTTAATCTAATCATTCATTATTCAGTGATTACTTTGTTTCCCGTTAATGGTTAAAAGAGTGTGACGAGGATCGTTCCTTTCTTTTTTTCCGGTTTTAGCGGTTATGTCAATTTAATTTAATTTAACTGACAACTGACAACTGATGAAAAGGCCTAATTAAGGATCGAGATTTTAACTAGGCAAGGAAGTTTCGAAACTTGGTTATCAAATCATTAAAATGCCAGCAGAAGATATCCAATACTCGGACAGATACCAGGATGGGATTTATGAGTACCGGTAAAGAGCGAATAATAAAACATTCATTTCACTGAAAATAATTAAATAAAATTAAAAAAATAATATTAATACATAATAAAAATCAAGAATCAATCATGTTATGTGGAATCAATGATAAGTAGTGAAGTGATTGATTTTCTTTCTATCTTTGCAGGCACGTCATTCTTCCCCCCGACTTGACCCGGATTGTCCCCAGAACCCATTTGCTGAGTGAAACGGAATGGAGGAACCTTGGAGTTCAGCAGAGCCCTGGCTGGGTACACTATTTGCTTCACACCCCAGGTTCGTGTTCGATTAGAAGATTACAAACGAATTATAAATTTTGTACATATCCGGTGACAATACGACTGTTAACCATTATTATTTTGCTTCTCTAGAACCACATGTCTTGCTGTTCCGACGATTGAAGCCGAAGGAGGAGGAAGCTGACGTCAAACCAGTCGTTTCAAGCTCGGAAAGCCAAAGTCAACAATTGTCCCAGCAATCTCAAGCAGCTCCTTCGGAAAACTCGCAGGCGACTAGCACCACCTCCACAAATGCAGTTGTCTGTGGCTAATTATGGAAACGTTCGTCCAGTCCATGGACAATGGACCGGACCGGTTCCAAGCAAAGCCCACCCACGCATGTGATGGATGGAAGAAAATGCCTTGTTATCGTTAAGAATTAGTAATTAATTATGTAACTGACTATTTACCATTCCCAACTCTCAATTTACGCTAACTAGTTTTTGTTGAAACTCATACTCTAAAATATAATTTACTTAATTGTTAATTATCTCAAATGTAACAACTAATAATGTCAAAAAAATGAGTAGTAGGTAATGGGAAATGTAACTAATCTGGTATATGCAGAAACTTAACCTAATTGTGAATTGTAAATTGTAATGTAATAAATAAATATACTAATTATTGTTTTTTGTATCAAGTATATAAAACAAAAGTTGGTGTTATCGAATTTGCTATTAATTTCGGCACATTAGAATAGAACGTAAAACGAGCTAGTTGTAATGTAACTGTAAGTCTAAGTCTGGTGATTTTATGTTTGACTAGCATAGCATAAATTAATTGAACTAATAATGATAAAAATGATTAATTGATTACAATCAGAACTAGAGTTTTGCCGAACGGATCAGACAAAATCGATTTTATTAACTTAAAAGAAATCAAACCAACAAAGGCAAACGAATAAAAGTTATTTTTAACTAACAAATGAACGTTGACTGATGATGATGATAGCCATAGTCCATCCGGTTTAGGAAATCTCGGTTACTTTCACAGCTGCAAAATAAAAGAACAACATAAGTATTCATACATATTTAATTTAATTACAATTAAGTCCGCGATTATAAACAATAAAACTTCATTTTAATTAAATAATAAAGATCAATACTTACTTGGAGGAAGTGCCTGCCTCAACTTATCTGCCTTTTCCTTGTCAGAGATGACCAGAGTGTAGAGGAACCTGGAGCACCTCAACTTGAACTTGATGTTGTCCTTGTTCTTCTTGATCGTCACGGACCTGGCATCCTTCCTCCGCGCCTTCATCAGAAGGTCCTTTGTCTCCCGAATTTCCCTCGGCTGCAAACAACAAAAATAACAAAATAGTGGCTCAAAATTATCTACTAATTACACCCCAAACCATACTTGATACTGATCTTTACAACAAACTGACTGACTTAACTCAACTTCTTAATACTCCTTATTAATGACAGTTTTAACATTTAAAAACAATTATGAATTAGGAAATGAGGAGAGCCCAGCCTCACGCAAGGCAATTGCCGCATTCAATAGTTTTCAGTCTCAGTTCAATTAAGATAAATCAACCAATAAACCAAATATACCATATCATAAATATATATAAAAACTATAACTAGACTATCAACTAACTAGCCAAACAACACTTATGACTTACCATTTTTAGTTTAATTAGCTTATTATTAGCTAACGGATGGCTAAATCACAATCACGATTAAATTGTAAATTTGATTTTGAACGCTGACTGACAACACTTGGCAAACAAACGTAAGATCACCGCAGTTAGTTTACTGAAATGAACTGAACGAAAAGTTACGCACCACCACCGTGCCGTAGTATAGTATAAGCAGATACACGATACCACCCCCCACCGCACCGCTGCGCTGCTGAAGCGTACACGAGTACCCTCCTTCCGCAATGTTTGGAGTTCGCAAGTTCGCAGCATGTATCACTTCGCCCCAAGGCCTCAGGCTACATTCCCGTTCGGCTTCCATTGACCCTGAATCCAAATTGCTATGCAAGTTACTAAAGCACTAATTAGTACATTACAATTTACATTACATAATATCGTTTAAAAACAGTTAGTATATGCAACGTTGCAGATTTAGTTCATCCCTGCGTCTTCCTCCTCGACCTTCGGAGTTCAGTTGAGATGTCCGGTATCGGTATGGCATTGGATGATTGGATCACTGACTAATTAATTAATTTGTTGTCAGTGATTGTTTTCATTGTCAGTGCGCTCTGCTGAGAAAGGATGACGGAAGTAGAATGTGCAGTCAGTCATCATATCATCACTATCATTGACCCGCGACAAGGAGCCATTTACCTATTTACTATTTACCTAGTCATTCATGGAAGATTCAGCGAGATGTTGAAATTAATGGGCCTCAGATCAATCAATAAGTTTTCTTCTTGATGAACAATATTTTATTTAACCGAGTAACTTTCCTTTCTTTAAATTCGAATACAAGTTTAACGATTTTAACTACAACTGTTTGCAGACTTTTAGAATAAGCCTCCCTTTGAAAAATATATTTTCAAGAGGAAACAACGAGGATAATATCATTTAATTATCATTATCGTATCATATACCGCATATAACGCACTAATTTCACTTGTAATTAATTACAAATTACATACATTATTACAAAATATTTCCGTTTACTGTGACCAGGATATAGTTTGAAATAGGAATAGAGTCACGTCGTTGTCGCGTCACTGCAATGGTCGATAAGGGGAAGTCGGCTTAATGATGATTGGAGCGAAACAGCCAACTAACGACTTTGAACGTTAAGTAGAGAACACCAACCATGGCCACGTATTTCTCCCGTTCCTTCCGGTCACCGGAGTCTCCTTCCAAGGCCAGCATCCGCCTATTCATCCGACTTAATTGCTCCCTTAAATGGATGATCTCTTCATTCGCATCTCCGTTCATCAGAGTTGTTTCCATTTTGTTTCTGAAAAGAAAAAGAATAATTAAAATTAACTTTTGAAATACACAGAAGCATTTATTTAAAATTAGGAGGGTATCGTAAATCAAGAATCAAATGTGTTTTAAAATTGTTCACACCTTCTGGAGAAATTGTTACGTTCCTGGTATGGCACCACAGCTCCGTTACTATTATGCGACTCATTGTTGCCAAATCTGGCCTTGTTGTTTTCAACGATTAAAGTGTCATCATCCCCAGTATCTTCAGCCTCCGACGACATGTTGGATTCTGGGCGAGAGTTCAGCAAAGTTATTTGCCGGGGCGGCGTCTGTAAAATTAATATTATTTGAACTGATCCATTTACCAACGATTCGGCATTGTTGAAAATACCAATTATGTTTAACAGATGAAATCATTGCTTTGCTTACAATTATTCTAATGGTTTCCGGGTCTGGAGGTATCGGCATCTGATTGGACTGTAATTCCAACTGAAGCTCTCTGGGCAAGGCTTTCGATCCGTAGTGCTGATCTTGACCTGCATGCCAGTAATAAAGCAACAGTTATAATCATTGCATAATCACTAATTGATTTCTAGTTAATTTTAAAATACGATATTATTGTAGAGATATTATTTTTTTGTAAACTTACCCGAAACCATAATTCTATCTGGCACACGCATTTCAGACGGAGCATATTTTTCGGCTGTATATCCCAATGAGGACCGTCCCCACTGACTTTGACCCCAAGCGTTATTTAGGTCATCAGTCTCACTGGAATCTCCTAAAAAAAGTGTCAACAAAACAAATAAATTATATAAATTAATGAAATGAGAGAGAGCGTATTGAAAGAGACTTCCATTCGATGATAAGATGTCAATGTCCTCAACTGTGGATTCTTCAAGCGAAAACAGCTTACGAAATATCTTAATTATTGATTATCTGTATAAAGTACTTTCACTTACCAACTCTGATTTTACGGGGGACACGCATTTTGTTGGAGATATCCGCAGTGAAATTGGAATCCGCCGCGGTTCCAACATAGTCCAGATCATATCCACTCCCTCCGAACCGCCGCTGAGGGGAAGAGTCTGAGCTTGACATTTTGTCGTTTTAAAATTAACTTATCAAACTACCAGTCAGTGGTTAATATTCAACAACTATTCAGTTTCAGATTATTGTATCACTGATCACTTTCACTGTTCACCTTCAACTCACTACACACTAAGCAAAAATCAGCTGATCTGACGAGGTTCTTTTTAAGATATCTGCTAAAGCACTAATCATGAATCACTCGTAATTAATTAATAATTAACTACTCCAAACTTCCTCCCTATTTCTCATGTGAGTTTATAACTTGTCAGTGAGTAACTGACAAAAACTAGATACTGCACTCACAAATAATAGCACTTTTTTATGCTCAAACCATGACAAACACGCATTTAGCAAGGTACATTGTCCATCTTGATTGTCCATATAGATATGGATGGATATGGGCCATATCTCATAGAGCCTAGCATATGATTTCACAAGTCCAAATCCCAACTCAAACCACAAAATGAAGCAGCAGGACAGAACAGAGAAAACGAACAGAACAGACAGACCCCACCGTAGTTACTGTACTGCTTTGTGCTGGCTCTGGCTGGCGGCACATGTCTATTCATTTTTCCTTTGTTTCCTTTTCCCCTGTGTTTGGGAAGCGTTTTTTCTGTTTTCATAATTATCTCATAATAATCAAAATTAACTGTAGAGCTTAATCGTTTCGAAGCAATCATTTTCCTTCCCAGGAGCCAGCACAATTCCTTTTTTTCTCTTCGTAGTTTCCTTTCCCGGGCTGGAGGTCGGTGCTTTCTCCGCTTTCACCTAGGATATGACGACATGATGACTAGTGACGTTCGTGACAAAATTGATTCATCACTTATCAGATCAACTTTCACTGCTTTCTCTATTCCAACTGTTGTGAGATGAGGATGCGATATGTGATGATACCTTTGTATGAATATAAATGTCTTAAATTTGCATTCCATTGAATTGAAGATTGTTCATCAAGGACTAAGGACCTTGCTCAGATAAAGTACGGATAAGTACCGGATAATATTCTATTGCTTGAGGCATTGCGAGGAGAAAGGAATGGGCTCCGGGGCAGTGTGCGAAATTTGATGACAAGAGATTCCCAAGCTCATATTAAAATATTATGCAATGCGATTCTAATTTAACCATTCATTTAGTCATCTCTTTCCACCATATTTGCTCTTACAAACAATTTATTAGCTTTGTTCATTCATTATTTAAACCCTTTTTCGCATTCATATAGGTTATGTAGTAGGTAGCGTTGCTGCTCATTGTTATTTTGCATTGTGCTGTTTAATATGGCCGTGTTTCGTTCATGCTTTTCCTTATTTTATTGCATTTTAACCATCTATTTTTTCCCTTTTCTCATAATGCATGCAAAATATGTGACATCGCATCGCATTGTTTGTTTTTCATACTTTGCGTATTTTATAAAATCACGACTTTCGAGTCCCCTCGACTCATTTTCAAATCAGCCTTACACAAATATTTTAAAATGGGATGATATTATGATACTGCTACTTTATAAAGAAACTTGTCATGTCGGGGTAGGGTATAGGATACTACTTATCATCTTACCTTTAAAATAAAGTGTGTGGGAAGATAATGAAATCCCTTTTGAAATGTTTAACCCTTTTTCTCCCTTTGCCGTATATGTATGTAAGTACTTAACTCATTTTACAGTGCATCGTCAGCGGATATCGTATTGCTTCATGCATACTTTACAATATTTTGTCTCATGATATGATGATTGCTGTTTTTCTGTGTTCTTCTGTGTAATAGACACGCGATCCGATCCGACCCAACAACACATTCAACATTGCAGATGAGTAAAAGTCTAACCTAATCCAGTTTACACAACAACATAACATCGCGGCGCAGCATCCTAGAATGATAAAGATAAAATGAGCTTTAAAGTATGAAGTAAGAAGTTTTTTGTAACTATTTCTTCCACGCATCCAATGTACATAGTCATATTCATCGTCAATCGTATATATATCCCCGTCTCGTATGTTTTTTCACGGGGGGTGAAGAATCAAACACACACATACATAGCTACACGCAGGTTGTAAAGATGAAAGTTACATATATAGCTGTAGTGAGAACTTTTCTCATTCCCAATCCCAATATACCTGTTTTCTATAGTCAAGCTATAAAAGATGAGGATTTTTATGCATATGCATAGGAGAGAAGGATAACCTGACTAAACTAAACCTGCCTTGCCTTCTCCTCTGCCTACACACTATCAACTATACACAGTCAACTTTACTTTTTTACGAGAGGAAATGTCCAAATATTCAAAACATTCACTTCACTCCTCACATTCTACAAGTGGTACA
>JAQIWX010001342.1:0-10620 GCA_034696785.1 Lepidocyrtus cyaneus
TTCTGTATTCTTAAAAACGTACGCTAAATGTAATGTCCTATGTATTGTCCAACAGAGAAATCACATGCCGTTTACTACAGGTTTAAAGAAGGATACAGCAATGCTGTCAGAAGATTTGTGAAGATGCGGGATCTGTCATAGGCTTTTCTCCGCAACCTAATCTGAACCAGATTCTTAATTGCATTTCTATGTTATAAGTGTTGAAAATGAATCGTAACGATACTGTGAATTAGTTTACATTTTACCTTATATTACATTATCAAATTATTTAATAAAATATTTAACTGAATTATTAACAAAAACACACCAATTATCCAATCTGAATTTTTTAAAGCACCAAACGCAAAGGACTCGCATCCTCCTCTGATACAATAATATTTGTCAAACCAGTTACAACTTTTAAAATATTAGCTAGATCTGGTAGATAGTGACGCTCCGAGCTACAATGATTACACAAGACAACAGAAGACTTGGCATGGACACAGTCAAGTAAGTCGTGGTGACTCATTTCTCCAGTAATCAAAAGATCAACCTTTCCAGCGATTGGCTTCAATAAAGAGCTTCCTGATCCAACACACACAGCTGCTGTCTTTACTTTGGGATCTGGAAGTACAAGTTGCCATTATGTATCAAAAGTGGCGAATAAATATTATATTTTAAATATATTTGAACATGAACTATTATATTGAGATTGCTTACTTCCGCCATATGCCAGTTGGACATATCCTAATCCTAGGTGGTTTTTAAGCATCTCAACTGCATCATCTAAATCCACCTCTTCGTCTAATTCAATCATCCTCCCTGCTCCGAATATGGGCTCCGTCGCCTTTTCAGTTTGTCTAATACATAATTCAAAGTAATAAAGTTATCTTAAGATTAGTCACAACTCAATAAACCGAATCGAATTCGATTCGAGGTGACATCCGGCCTACTAGATTAACCATAAAACTCTTACATTTTACCAGTCCAGTTGGACAACCCCATTTCAGATACCAGTTTCGTAATTGTCTCCAAACTCGACTTTCCAAACACGGTTAAAACTGCAGTCACTCCCACTTCAACTGATATCATAATGTCTTTGAAGTTCTGAGAATGGATCTTCTCCAACATGCTGGAAATATTTTCAGGACTGGAAGCAAAACAAATACTGCGACTGTCGGGATCCAGAAATTTTGAGGGGGTAATGGCTTGCAGCTTACAGTCAGCATTTTTTCCAACGCCTGTAATATTTATTGGGTGAAATCATTTCATTAATATGATGCAACAAGGTGGTTGTTTACAAAAGGCTACAATTAAATCTTCCAACAGGTTCTTACGGAGTGCATTCAGAACTCGATCATTAATTCCTCCAATTGTGCTGTCCAATGTTGTATGGGGGCTGTAGATGGATATGTCATTTGCTAGACATCGAGCAATCAGACGCTCCTAAAAATTAATCAAATTGTTTTATAATAATTACAAGTGTCAATTGTGATGATTTCCTGTTTCTCCATCCAGATGTGCGTGAAAATGGTTAGTAAGTAAGTACCTTCCAGTTTCCATACGAAATGCTCTTCATTCCAGCAAATATTGGGGGATGATAAGCAACAATCATGTCTGCCTTCTTTGCAATGGCTTCATCCAAAACGGCAGGTGTGAGATCATTGCATAATATGATCGTTTCGATGAGTTTCTCCTTCTTCTCGTACTTGCCAGATCCAACAAGAAGGCCAATGTTGTCCCAACTTTCACCCAAAAGTTGAGGCTTCAACCAGTTGTTCAATGCATTCTCCACCTGCTCCAGGGACTTTCCACTTGTCTGGGTCGCCATTTTCGGAACTTTTGTTTCAGAATTCTAAAACGTCCATAAACAAGAAGCACATCAGTTTAGTCAGAAGTCTACACTGAAGTCTAAAAGTCAATTAGTCCATTTCCATTTAAGTGTCTCCAATATCCTTACCTGTAGATTACTGCTGAAACTCCTTCGTACTGTCAAATCCACCGATAGATTTCTACTACTCGATAATAAAGTTGGTGCTTCAAAACAACAACAACTTCCGGTACCGGTAACCCCGCAGCTGCGAATAAGGTTTCTCGCTAAAAACTGAAATAAACACCGTGTTCCTACTTTAGCTAAAGCTACTTTAAACATAATAATATCCCCCGTTAATAATGCGACTGTTTTCGCATCCTCAGGCTGAGCCGTGTTTGGATAGTTTGAAGTTTGACAGTTAACCTTTGACACGTCACTCAAATTCAAAAAAAATATTTATTCACAGCAACCTTGAACCCCACGTCATGTGTTTACGAAAACCAAATGTCAATCTGTTTATTATTGTGGCCGGAGTTGCCGGGTGGTCTTGCCTTACCCCATCCAGGAATCTCGATCGGATGCGGATGGAGAACTTTGTTCATCTGCACAAGCCATTCGCATTCCATGAATTTCAGCGTTCCCAAAAATCATGATGATTTTATGAAATTTTATGATGATTTCGTACGTAATTTTAACTATGTACATTTTTTATTATTATAATTTTGCTTTTTAAAAAAGTTCATTATTGTTTTACATAAGTAATATGAGTATAGATTTACTTTTTATATATTAATCTCATCTAACTTAGTATCCCCTAATTGAACAATGTTTTCCCTTAATTCATACTATTTAACATCATAAAATTTGTCGCCGAAGAGTTAGCCATTGGCCAGTAGTAGGGCTAGTTATTTAAAAGTAAAATATAATCACATATTTATTTTTTAATTGTAGGTACTGACGGTTTACGTTTAGAAATAGATAGATGCTGTATGCATATTATGCATGTTTGCTTGCTTCTCGAGAAACGAAGAGTTCTGTTTTAAAAATTCGAAGAAAAAAATTATAAATGCTGGTAATAATAATTTATTTTTAATATCCACCATTTTGTGTTTCACTAAATATTGAAATGACGAGTTACGCATCGAATTTCTATGAACATTATTATGTGCTTTTTCAGGCAGTGAGAAAGAGAATTTAAACGGAAGTTGGAAGAGGCCTTCCGGAACTTTCATTTCCTTTGACAATCCAATTCAATTCAAGCTTGATAAACTCAACTCTTAAAAGTTGCAAATGTAAATTAACTACATACCATGCACGTTTAGCTTGTTTCAAAACCTTATTATGCCGAATCTAAAGTTAGTAATGGGTAGTGCAATTTGAGTTAGAAGTTGGATCAACAAGTTCGTAACTTTTGGCGTTCATCGATCCCCATTATTATTGCAATGCTGGTAGCAACGTATGAGTATTTATTCATCAAATATAAGATTGTCCAAGGCGTAGTTAGTTGATTATTGAGAAAGTTAATAAGACAGTAACTGAGAAAAAACGAATGAATTTTTAAAAATACTCCTCATTTCTATCTAACATAATTTCTATTGTGACCCTCCTAAATTTTTTAATGAGCCGATAATAACACCTTTTTTTAAAGGTTATATTACGAAAATTGGCAAGCACAGTTTGTTCTGGTTGTTCTACTTAGCTAATGAATAGAGTTATACATAAGACACATCATGATGATAAACCCAAAGCAGTAAGTAAATGTCACAGTAGTGAACCAAGTCATAGTACCGATACCGATATAGGTAGATGCACCGAATTTTTATGAGTTTAATGTACAGTCACAATCAAACAATATCGTATTGATAGCGCCTATCTCTATTATCATGCCTATAATCTCTGCTATTATTGTGATGATGATGGTGATGATTATGATGTTGATGTTGATCCTCATCATATTCGTAGTAGTCAAACTCCTCATCATGGTCATAGTCATAGTACGAAGGGTAATTGTTACGGTTGACGTTTCGAAGGGAAGAGTAATGATAAGGAGAGTTTGGCTCTGGCTCCGGGTAGTTATCTTGACCTTGGTCCTCTTGGTCATCGTCAATGTCATCCACGATTGAGTTGGCTGTTAAAAGAAGGTATTTTGATATTTTAATAAGATTGTTTGATTTGCATAATATCTAGATGTTTTCTTAAATGGACTGTATACCTTCATGCTGATTACAGTGATGATGATGGTGACAAATGTTTTGAAAATTTTGAGAATAGTTAGCGTGATGATGGTGATTGTGCCGGGGAGCAAAGTACATTGAGTCTGAAAATTGTACTCCCTCCAGTGATTAAAGAGAAAAGATAAACAAAGAGCATTTTAATTACGTCGCCGTCATATAAAGTTCATTTATTCCTGTGGGGATTCCTAAGTCATTTCAGGTGTCAAGTTATTTTTGACAGCCAGTCCAGGACATAGAAACCCCCAAGAGTATTATTGTATTCCAGGCATATATTAAAATTAAATTTGACAGTGAGGGGGAGTAGGGAGGTCCCTTACCGGAACGGAGTAAATGTCACGAAGATATTCTTTGACGGACCGCTCGGCTAAGATGCGAAACCCGCATTTCAGAAGGCATATCACGGTGGCAATGCTGAACGTTACCGTTTGCTCGGTAGTGGCACCCGGTCGAATTAAATTGAATCCCAGGATGAATAGCTCCGTGGCCAAGGTCGTCAGTAAAAAGTGGGAAATGCAGATCTGTAAATAAACAGATTAAATCAGATGTTTGAAGAATCAGGGAAAAGTTTACTATATAAAAAAATTAAATTTACACTCACCCAAATTTGACACTTCACACATGCATTTTCCAGCTTCTCCGACTGCAAAAAAAAATTTTCCCTTTAGTTCAAAATGATTCATGTCATCTCATTTCTCAGATAATTAATGGGCCTTAAGAAATTAAAGGGGTAGTCAAGTCGAGATTTTTTATTCATTAAATATTACCCGACTTGTTGAAGTGAGCAGGAAAAAGGCGATGAAAAACTGTGTTGAGTAGACGATGCATATGGATGTGAAAAGAAACTCTGCAAATCCCCTCCCTGGAACAAATGGTAACACCAAAAGAAACACACTCAGAGTACGCATTGTACAATTTTGCATTCTTTCACTTTCACTATAAAAAACACTACTCACACACACAGACAGTCACAGACAGAGATATAGATAGATAGATAAATTTAACAACGAGCAGGAAGGAATACTCTAAATGGAATGAATGAACAAAGCTTTGTCTAATCTAGAAAAAATTCTAAGAATCTATCGTATACTTAGGGAGAAAGCGTTGGCCATGGGGTATTTTTTTTTCTTTCTACTTCTTCGGCTTGTTTAGCTTGATACGGGTAACTTGCAAAAAATTGTGGGATTTCAAAGGATATTATTGTCAATTTATTCTTCCCACCCTCTCCTTATCTTCTTAGGTTTTCCCTATTACTTTCTCCTTTTTCATAGATACGTATATATGTACTAGGTATATTGATTGGGCGAGGGAGCGAGCATGAGCTTTTATACTGTATGGTAATGGTTTAGCAGACAAAAAATAAAGATTATTACCTTCATACATCTTGTAAACTTTGATTACTATTATTACTACTATGTACTACCATTATATTACTATACATACCTACTACAACATAACTACTCTACTAAACTGTTAAAAGAAAATAATATGTAATAATACTAGTAGCTCTACAGTCGACTTCTACAAGCGTACTACTACTATTATTGAACATTTTTTTTTTGAACTGAAAACCCTTCTTCCCAATTCACAAGTTGCTTTTTCATGTCTCAACTGATGGTATAGTCGTGACAAGAATTACATCTGGAGTGAAAGATATTACATTCATTGATGTAAGTAAATGTGGGTAAGAGTCGGTTTGGAATTTTAAATAAGGTTCAATGATGGGAGCAAATCAGCCAGGGAAAAGGAGGAGGAGAAAAAAAATCCACCGCATGCATGCATAGCCATACCACAGCCACGCTTTCACTTTTTCTTTCACCGAGCTTTTTTATTTCTCTTTTTTTTCTCCGTAATACATATTTCTTAAAGACTGGGGAGCCCATTGCAATGACATTGCTACTTAACTATGACTGCTCCTCTCACTAACTTTTTATATCCGCACCTGTTCCATTTTCATAAAGCTTTTTTTCTCTCTCAAAGGTAAATGGATGCATACAAGGATGAGAAGGCGAGACACGTTCCCAAAATACGATGTACAACGTTACCCAAAATAGGCCTTTAAAATGTGGTATTCCCTAATAGAAAAGCTGAATGATATGGTCTATATTTTGCGGTGGGAAAATGTGTAAGCCTGTCTACTTTTGATCTTGTTGGGAGAAAGTGTGAGGAGAGGAAAGACACACGACTTGGGGAGGCTCGTGACGTTGTGACTCCTTTCTGAAAGTAACTGCTCCATTCATTCTCACCACCACCACCACTACCGCCATCATGATCATCATTTCTCTGTTTTTATTGCCGTTAAAAGGGTGAACCTTTTATATGGGGCCGTTACTGGATATAATTTTTATGGGCTGTAGTTGTAGCTCTTTCTTCCATGTCGTCTCTCCTCTAATATAATGGCAGACAGATGTTGACTTGCTAGGGAGAGAATGAGGTGAAAGCTGGATCCTGTATCCGAGCTGATTTTAAATGGGTCAACTTAGGTGAAATGAGCTCTTTAGAGGGGAACATGAACAATGGACATGGAAGGATCGTGTCATTATTACTTCATTATTACTGCAATCATTCCTCCTTTCCACAATAACTTTTGAGTGAAACTGGAACAGGCTTGCAGATTGCAGACAGAGGAGGGAGCTAAATAATCCGCCTTGACAATCTTGTATAGTGCTTTTAATGGAAGTCAGGAATAATTTAAGGCGTGTGTGGAACAGGCTTCTTTATTGCATTGCAGTACATACCGATTACAGTGGCTTATCATCATTCTTGGGTTCAGTATGTACCTATGTTGATGGGAAGGCATGTATGGAGGAGGCTGGTGGATTTTTTTAGAGGGTAGGAGGATTGGATGGCACATGAAAAGGTTCGTTTTTACGTTTACTATCAAGGTTATTGGTTTGTGGATGGATGAGGAAGTTGTTGAGACTATTGGGGTGGATGCACATGCTATCAAATTATCTGAAATGGATACGTCGAAAGGAACAATGAGAAGAGACAATGTTCCTTTTGGAAGGAATCTATGTTCCTGCTTCCTGAGTTCCGTCCGATACGGATGAAATGAAGAGCCTATTTGAGAATGGAAATTCGTCTGCAGTCCACTTTCACCGAGAGTTGAGTGAGAGTTGTTAGTGGGTGAGTGGATGGATGCTGGTGGACCCTACATGTTCTCAGATTGCCCCGGAGACCTACTTCCCTCCTTCCTTAATTTCGGTGATCCGGTGTAAGTAGTATGGAGGATTCTCAAATGGCCAATCTCTAACACAAATAATATTGACGAGACTCACATTTACCAGGACTGAATGGCGGGCGGGTCACATCCTATATAGTTAGCACACGAAAAAAAAATTATATAACGTTGGTTGGTTTTTAGGAAAAGGGAAAGTATTTTTTTTGTTAAATCTCTGTAAAAGTCAAAAATTCCTTACATTCAGGTCGGACAGAATGAACTTGTATGAAAAATAGGCGATCATCAGGATGGCGATGAGCTGAAATCAACAGAGACGGAGAAGCAAGATTGAAATAATAAGATCATGAGTGTAATCCGGTTTGGGTCTTGTTACGTAATTGCAAAGCCTGATTACAGCTCATCAGCATTCTAAGCATTCTCTACACACATACGACTCCTGCTCTACTACTCCAGAGGAAGTTGCTGATTTCCTACTTTTCCCAAGCCCATTTTAATTTTCAATTTACTTTTATCTCCCAAATCAAAAAAAATACTATGATTCCTGATCTCGATAGGATCAGCCAGTTCGTAAATTTAAAAAAAAGTGCAGAGCTACATCACATGACAAGTATTTTTTTAATAGAAAGTAATCAATATTCATAACAAGAACAGAATGACAAACCATGTCAATCCAGGAGATGAACCGAACATGTTTCCGATTGCGAAGACGTATAGCCTCATACTCCATGTCGAAGAATATGAAGAGGGGACCGTTGGGGGTAGGTGCGGGGGAACCTGTCTCCTCCTCTTCTCTCTCCTCTTCGCTCTCTTTCGTGACCGATAAAATCGGACACGACCTGGAGCCCCTAATGGTGACAGCTTGTTAACTTGTAACAATTCAACTTTCTTTTTTCTACGTAGGGAAAGTGGTTGACGGATGAAAAATATCATAGAACAGTCCTCATCTCCTTATTTTTCAATACTTATTTTTTTTCACTTTTCCTTTATGTCAGTCAATCCAAAAGTTTTTTTCAATGACAATCGCATTCCATCACATCACGTCCCTCCAAACTGTCTCATTCTTGTAAAATAAAAAATCATATAAAAAAAAACTTCACAAAAAAAGGAACCTAATACTTAACTTTCGCGATGGGATATATGGGACGTTGCGTTGCAAAGATCATATCATATCATCATTCTCATATTATCTACACTCACACAGCACACCGTAGTGACAGCCGCCACCAAAACCACTTATCCTTTCCGCTGCATCAGCAATATCTTTGAATTTTTACTCTTGAAGCTCACTCTCACTTTTTTTTACCTTAGCTAGCTCTCCTCACGTTTTCATTCAACATTCAAGGATCCATCTCACTCGAAGATCTACCACCTTATGCGAAATTCCAGCAGGAGCAAGCAGCTCTTTCAGCTGATCCCCTTTCTCCGTTGAATGGGTACTTTGGAAAGCCATAGCCATGCAGTTTTCCCCACCGTTACGGTGGTGCACATTTCACTAATAGCACCTTAAAAATGATACAATGACATAATGATGAGATTGCAAGATACACATCCATCCATTACTATAAATATCCGGGGATGCAGGAATATCTACGATGTGTTCTCATCGTTTTATGGATCTGCTTTCTCCTGAAAAGGGATATTCTCTGCTTTTTATTGCACGGCTCAGTTGAAAACTATCCGGGGTTTTGACTCGTTTCCCTTATCCTTTGAAACATTGATTTCCGCATAAAACATTCATTTGTTCATCTGTTCCACAGAAAATCCATTGTATTCTCCTGGAAAGATAAGCCAAGCCGAACCACGTGAATAAGAGAAGTGACGCTCGTACCGTGGAACTACAATATCTTCACTACTTACTCAGCTCAATGGCTCTGCCGCTGCTGATGCGGATGTCGACAATGATACTTTAGAGGAGAAGTGAGGAAAAGGCTTGCTTGTTCCAGCCATTTCTCTTGTAAAAAAATAACACTTCCGTTCTTACGAGCTTTTCACCTGACACAGAAAATGCAGTTCCTTTCCGTTGACGTGATGATAACGGTTACAAAGAGGGATGCCGATCATGATGATGATGAAACTTTTTTCTCTTGATGTCACCGAGATGAAGATCAAGATGATGATGATGATGGGATGTTGGTTTTTATTCTCGACGAATTTTTATACCTGCTACAGCACAATCACCATCACATTTGACGCATCTTTCCATGAAATATCTGATTGAAAAATGTGGAAGGTTACACTATATGTCAATGGGCCACTCCACTCACGTCATCCATCCATTCATCCATCCATCCAATTTTTTTTAAAGAACAATACCATCTATAACCAATCACACCCAGGCACATACATTCATACAGAAAAAACGCACCCAGCCCATGACGGTGAGGATGGAGGGATCAACGCAAAAAAAGGTAGTATGGTTTTTTATAGTTGTAAGCGATTTATCCCTTCCATCATCATATCATCCTTTCCTCCTCATCTTCTGAAAGCACTTGATTCCTCCTCCTCCTTCTTCGGTAGTATAGTATCCCAATGGCTGAGAAGATGAGGAAGATGAAGATGCTTTT
Organism: Lepidocyrtus cyaneus; assembly: GCA_034696785.1. Taxonomy (NCBI): domain Eukaryota; kingdom Metazoa; phylum Arthropoda; class Collembola; order Entomobryomorpha; family Entomobryidae; genus Lepidocyrtus; species Lepidocyrtus cyaneus. The sequence continues at coordinate 9,772 of JAQIWX010001342.1, forward strand.
ATCCCTTCACAAATCTCAGAAGTATTAGCGTCACTCTCTTAGCCCGTATTAGATACGGTGACCAAAAATATTCTCCTCTCTTTCTTCCTATGACTGTCTACTTATTTCTTTAAGGATAGCTTTTCCCTTTTCCTGTTGTGTTGTGTCTCTAAAAGTAAGAAATAATAAAAAAAAATATTTTATGAGATATTTCGCATTATACCAACACCACCACCTCCACAACTTTCACTTGCGGTTTCCAGCCAGCGTATCTTCCATAAAGGTAAGTAATTGTAAGGGGAAAAGAGAGAAGATAAAAAAAAAGTATGATGATGTGTGTTTGGTTAGTATCCTTTGCTTTCACCCTGACTGACTGAGTGAGACTAAATATAATAAATGCCTACCTGCTTTCCCTCCTTTGATATCATCCAAGCTAGTGAAATTGTCAAAGTCGCTTTTAACCATCACATTACTTCCACTTGTTTCTCTTTCATTTTCCTCTCTCCTTCCCAGACAGGCATACGTAAGAGAGTTTTCTTTCTCCTTCAGCCATATACTTTCATATAGCCTTCTAATGCGACATCGATACATTGGGAAATGTGAAGAGTTGTGGAGTGACAGGAAGACGTCTTGTCTGCTTTGTTAGGCTTTGTGAAATCACTGGCAAATAGCATATCTCTGATGAAGTAGTCTCCTTCCTTCCATCCTTGATCATCAGGAGAGAGGAGGGATGTTTACGCTATTGTCCCCACGCGCTGAAATTGGCTTAAAACTGCAAATTTCGACAAATTTTTTAAATAAAGGGAATCTATTTATTTAACCGAACCGATTTAGCCTAACCTAACCTAATCTTAAATAAAGGGAATCTAT
>JAQIWX010001343.1:0-10620 GCA_034696785.1 Lepidocyrtus cyaneus
AATTTCTGGGAAGGCATGATGGATAATGTTCATAGATCAGTTTTACAATTACGCCTTCATTTGTTCTTTATACTAAAACGTTCAGCTGAGATTTACATCAACTTACAAATTAGTTAAAAGGATTTAGCTAATAACTTTGGTGACCAGCGAAGTAAAAAGGAAGCTAAGCTAAGTAAGCTAGTGATGAAGAATAACAATTTGTAAAGTTTTGTTTGGGGCTCTTCCGGTATCAACCTTAATCAACCAACATGAAATAATCCTTTACAAAAAATTAATTTACTCGAGGCCGTCCTCGTCATACTGTTAAAACGTAAGCAGTATATATATTAAAGAAAATGTTTTTTTTTTCATTATTATAACTTTAAAGACAATTGAATCATCACTTATTTGTAAAGCTTAACACTTTCCACAAAAGTTGTCATTGTATAAAAAAAACGAGAGGAAAGAAGAAGTAAAAAAAAGGGTTGGGCTCGGTCGGTTGTTGTAACGTAACAATGGTGCAACGGATAGTAGTTCACAATGAACATGAAAGAATTGAGAATGAAGAAGGACAAGTTACCTATAAAAAAACAACATTCGGAACTCATTTTTCAAACAGTGAAAGTTGCATCGCATCACAACGAGATTTAGCTAGGCATTTTATTTATATTAAATTAAATATCTTTGTCATTTTTTAATGTTGTCGACTGTCAGTGTCTATATTCCTTTTTAAGCTAGATTATTATATGCTTTGTCGCTTGTCCCCTTTCCCATCTTAAAAACTCCTGACAAGAGTTATCTGTACTTACAGTTAAACTAGCGGAGAGGGACACCTTGCTGAAGGTGCTACATCGCTGATGATTGATGATATAGCTATTTTTTTATGCGCTACGGCTACTCCCAAACTTTTCATTTATCTAACCTTGAAATGTTACTAACATAACAGTTAGGAGGATGACGCATTATTCCCTAATTTTAATTTGTATTTACAAATATATTGTTGTTGGAGTTGCACAGGGAATTACAGTGGATTCAATATATTAGACTATCTATGTATATATTAGATTGATAGTAGTAGTAGGCTATATATATATATATAATTTATAATTTGAGTTCCTAAATTTTTCCCTTCTTCATATTTTTTCCCGACTAATGCTCCACATTCATCAAAAGCACTTGGGGGTGGAGGAGGTGTCCATAGCTTCTGAGGAATACTTTGGATCAAAGTCAAATGGTGTGGCTGGATGTTGAAGGTTGTTGAAGGGGGGACGGAATATATTGTTTCCGGAGGGCTTCCGGGGTGACCTAGCTCGGACTATGTGGGGCTGCTTGATGTTATCCTCTAGAACGGATGGGGCGACGTAGGTGAAGCCCTAAAGGTAATTTGGAAACAAAAAAAATATCGGTTTAGTCCTGCTGCTCGCTTCAATTGTCAATCTCATTCTTAGTTATAGTTAACCAGGTTTAGTTAATATTTTTGCTATTATGCTTATTTGACTTACTTGAAATACCATGTTTGCACTCTCGCTTAGCATAGTATCATCCGGAGAGTCGACTGGAGGCTGCTTGGTGAATTTACTATCGAAAAGGGAAGCATCATCCTCACTAGTCAGAGAAGGCTTGAATGGAGGCTCCACCCGACGCGCAGCCACGTCCTCCCAATTGCAAGTTTTGAAAAAGGAGTGGTTGCGAATAGACATGGCATCTTGGGTCCCATAGCCCAGCCGTTGATTGGCTTGGCGCTGTGAGTTAAAAAAACACAGGGATAATGAATTGAATGAATTTGGCCCAAGTTTTTTATAATGATAATGATGATATTCACATGATTAAAATTAGCAAATAAGTATTATATTGCTTTTCGTACTTTGAGTAATTTTCGAACGAGATCCTTCGCATCATGTGTAAGATATGGAGGTAGGTTGAGCTTCCCCTTCAGAATCTTTTCAATAGTCTTTTTCCGGTTTTCAGCAGTAAAGGGTGGCTAAAAACGAGCAAAATATGACAATTAATTAATTAGAATTACATGAAATCAGTTTTTAGAATGTCGGATACTCAATCTATATTCCATATTATATGTTATGCAATGTTAGTTAATATTTGGCTTGCTTACAGCTCCAGTCAACATGTCAAAAGTGAGAGCGCCCAAGGACCACCAATCCACTGCCTTCCCATGACCCGCCCTCATCAATATCTCCGGGGCCATGTATTCAATTGTACCGCAAAAGGTGTGAGTCATCACCCCCTCCCCAATTTGTTCCTTGCATAGGCCAAAATCAGTCAGTTTCACGTGGCCCATCGCATCCAGCAAAATGTTTTCCGGTTTCAGATCTCTGCAAAAAATAAAACGCCACTACAACATTAACTCACTGTCCCCAAATAACAAAACATTCACTCACAAAACTCAATCTAGAAATTTGTATTGAAACTAAATTAAGTATAAAATTTACCGATAGATAATTCCCTGTTTGTGCAAATGCTCGAGGGCCAACACGATTTCAGATAAATAGAAACTGTAAATCGGAGAAAAAAAAATAGAAATTGTTGAAAAGTTGATCAAGCCTTTTAAGTTGATTGTTTTTCCACAAAAGGAGTTTTTTTATTTGAAAAAAAAATTTTTTTTTTCATACCAAGCCGTATCCTCCAAAAAGATCCCTTCCCGTTCCAGATGCATGAACAGTTCCCCACCACTCAAATACTCCATAATGAGATAGAGCTTCCCTCCCGTCTGGAAAGCGTATTTCAAGTCAACGATGAAGGGATGCTGTAAAAAAAATTGTCAACAGAAATAAAAAATACACGTCATTATCTTAAAAAGGTCATCATAGGTCACCGCAAAGGAACTTTCGATTACTCCACTCCCATCCACATACCTTCACAGCTTCCAGGATATTCCGCTCCGCTTTGGTATGTGCTGTGTCCTTCTGGTTCCGCACGATGGTCGCCTTTTTCAACACCTTCATGGCAAATATCTTTCCGGCATCCTTCCCCCCGCACTTCCGCACCTGGAACACCTTCCCGTAGCCCCCTTTCCCCAACACCTTCCGCAGCTCAAAGTCATTCGGCCCTGCCTTCTGATCCTGACCCACGGTTTGCTCCGAAATTGGGTACTCTTCCGTGGCCTCCGCACTATTTAAAGTAGAAATTTAAAAAAATCATACCGTAAAATGACATAAACATTCATCAAAACCAACCAATTAAAAAATCAGGAACTGTTGGAAAAATTGTGCTGAAATAAATTAACTCACTTCATCAGCTCATTGGAATCCCGCCCATCGCAAACGTTTGTGCCCTGCAAAGAATCAAAGTGTCTCCCATGAGCATTTCTATTCCTACCCCTCCAACCCGCCGAACCAATCCAACCCCCAATCCTGAACTTTCTCAGGAATGGGAAACAGCCGCAGCCACTCTCATCCGACGCCTTGCCAATGCTCAGCTCGGGTATCTCAAACTCCACCCCTTCAATTGTCCTCATTATTATATTAAAAAAATCCTCACACACAAACCACAAGAGGCAACTTTGAACAAAAATTCAAAGCAATCAGACACACACAACCGATTTCCTTTAAGTAATCCTTCCCCCACTTCAACTAACTATCAACTGGCAAACGGCTCCAGAGAAACTCTCCTTTAAAAACTTTTTCACACGGGGATGTGATGATGATACGATCAATCAATCCTTTTTCACCTCCAAACACACGGATTGATTATCATTCCCACCACCAACCACCACCCAGCAACTCACTTTATTTTTTTTACATCGCTGCTGACTCCGACTCCAACCCAGAGTCAGGATGATTCCTTCCTCCTCATTTGCAAAAATTACAATATTTCCCCTCCGTCCTCCTGTCACTCTACTGAATAAATATCAGAAATTATTTTCCTTTTCAGTCAACATCATTTCCATATCTAGTAGAATCTGACACAACTGCACATTCGATCCTCATTATATAATTTATATATTCAACAACGGGAAGAGAACAAAGTCCACCTTATCGAGAGAGAGAGAGAGAAAAGAAGTGAGTTGAATCCTCAGAGGGGGAGGAGGACGACGACGACGAAACTTAATATAATCATTACACAATTATCAATATCCCTAATTTTTTTTTCAATCACAAAACTTATGAGACTTGACTGTTTTTTTTTAAATATCTAATCAAAAGATCTGATTCCGAGAATTTATTGTGATTTTTTTTTTGCAAGTTGCCATCAATCCATTTCCTCTTGTCTGGATTTTAGTAGGAAAATGGAAGTGGATAAAAAATAAAATGTGGTGATGATGATGATGATGTTTTTCAAAATTGCACTCTGCCTTATCAACTGTCACCATCATCATCAACCTTAATCCTAAATGCCATTATTAGTACCAGCTGGCCGAGACTGCAGTTTTGTAGTTAAATTGTTAAAATGTTAAACAATTTAACTTGGTTTGGAAAAGTGTGCTCCGTCTCCAGCATTAGCTTTAGGTACAGAAGAAGTACCTCAAGTCATGTTACAAATATTTGTCATGCTGGAAAAAAAATGGGGGAAAGAAGAACGGATTGGTTATAGCATAGCCCCCACTGTATAAATAAATATTTTTTTTGCAACATGCATGGATTAATTATAATAGAGGTGGGATAATCATGTTAAATGAAATGTATTGAAAGTTAAAAGTCAACTCATCCCAGTCATAAAAGCATAACCATAATGAAATGATTAATTTAATTTTTTTTTAAGTTAAAATCACTGCTCCACATTTTCATTTCCACTCTACTCAGCAAACATTTAATATAAATTAAATGATGAGATGATGATGATTGATCAGCATCAGGATGGTTAATATCTCTGTCATGCAATGTCATGATGGGTCATTAAAATTCATGATTTGAGTTGTGAATTGGTATTGGAACAGTTCTGCTAGGCTTGGATTAAAAAAATGAACGAGAGATCAAATCCCGCCTACCTCAACAATTCCTTCGTCGTCATTCATTCAAATATTTATTTTAAAAATAAAATAACTAACTATAGCTGATTGATTTGATTCTTTCTTTTAAAGCTAACTAGTTTGCTGATTGCTGCTTGATTGTGCTGTGCAATTAGAAAAAAAATGAATGAGAGCACAGCGCAGTTTAAGATTAAATCCGTTGTAGAAGACAAGAGAGGTTTTTGTTATGAAGCTGTGCAGAGGTTGCAGCGTAATTTCCTGTCCGTGGCAGTGGTCATGTCTTAAAACTGACATGTGTTCAGCAAATGGTCGCTGGAACGTTTTGTTAAGATTGAATCATGAACTCAAATAGTAAATTTCATTATTAAAAAAAACTGAAGAATTAGCTCATTTTAGTAAAATAAAATGGGATGGAGAAACTCTACCCATTCAACAGAGATGAAAGAGCTTTTCTTGTATTTTTTGTTTTGGATAATCCTTACAAAACTGAAGTTGCTGAAGGTTATCATCATGAATTTGAAGAAAGAAGTTTGTTATCCTTTAAAAGGTTGAAGGAAGGGCATGGGGTACAATTACCCAGGATTTGATTATGTTAATCATCACCTAATCATCCCCCACCAACGTATATAATACTTAATTACGCATGGCATATATTTAAGATAAGCCTCGTTAACATAACGTTTAGTATAGTTAGGGTGACCTGGCCTGGCCTGGATTGTGATTGTGCAATTCCAGTCAATGTGACAGGAAGATGATTAAAGGATAGGATCAATAAAGTTGGCGCACTGGCGCCTTCCAACTTCCGAACATGATCGATGGAATTGAGTTGAGAGGAGCCGACCAGATGAGAGTAGCCCAGCAGCCACGTGGAAGAATATTTTTTTCTTCTTCTCAGCTGAAGCAAGTTACTTATTTTTAACGTTTTCTAAGTATGTAAATTAGACTATTTTTATAAAATAATACATAATTCATTAGCTGCTTTTATGTAGCATTATTTTTTTTTCTTTAAAAATTATTTTACCTCGTCCAACTCAATAGATTCATCATCCGACTGCTCCTGATCGGATCCCCCCACGTCTTGGATCTCAATGTCGAACACGCCGCCGGCTGTAGTCGCCATCATGATTTTAAATTTAAATTTTAGTCGACACTTTTTTTTCCTCCTAAATTATTTCTTCTTCGTTGACAGACTGCGACACGAACACTCCCTAATGCACTTTCCTTTTGCGTAAAACTAATTAATTCGAGTTTTGCTTTGCGGAGTAGTAATTACTTTATCGAAAAGAAAATAGCTAATCAGACTTTGTAAACAGCAACTGACAAGTTCTAGTAAACCTGATTGAGAAATAAAACAACTGATTTCGAAGTCTTGCTCCGCAATTGTGAAACTAACTTTACTTTTTTTGTTACAAAAAAATTAAGATCTCGCTCGTCGATAACCTGTCGCTGCAATTTGAAAAGGGACAGGTCTCGTCTTAATAGTCGCTCCTTGCTCCCCTATCCCCTTTCCCTACCCTAATTTTTATTTTTGGGAGGTTGAGTTCCCTCCCCTCCTCAAAAACTGATACAAAAAAAAATAATAATAATACTCCAGAGATAACAACTATAATTACAAACACTTACAAGCTAATTAATAATTTTTTTTAAATATAATTTCGGGTGCTTAAGCCTAACTATGGATCAAGGTGAGCTCGGGCCGTTGATAATTGAGGCGACTACGGCGAAGTTAATTACATCATTTACTAGAGAAGGAACACCCGGTTGAGTAACCCATGAAGTATTTTGAAGCACGTCCATGGAAGTCTCATGGTCAGTGGTAAGTTGTACAGACAGCCCTCCAGCCAAAGTCGACATCGGTGGTTGGAAGTTGGCGATTCCGGACATGGGAAGCTGGAACATATCATCACAAAACAAAATAGTATTAACTAATAATCAGTTTAATTGTTGCAAAGTTGTTACATTCACTTTCACCACTTCATCTACTAAACTAAAACTAAACCCTACACACATCAAATAATCCACACTTTCCAATCGCAGAGCCTCCCAATCAGGAATTAATAATAATAATGACCAACCAATAATGAGTAAGCACTTTTCTTTCTTAAAGACACCAACAAAGAAAATGGCAACATGGAAACTCATAATTTTTTTTAGCCACCTGCTGTGATAGAAACCATAGAAGCTGTTCTTTCTCCCCGCCTGAAGCTGCTGCTGCTACAACAACAGGAGCTTCCCCTTCCTCCATAAAGTAGAAAAAAAGTGAAGAGGAAAACAAAGAATTGAATTTTACTCTCCCTGCTTTCTTCACAAGAATGAAGGATGATGATGATGATGATGGTGTGTGGAATATGCTGTGAAACAATAACGCGACCAACATGAGTCACCATCCCGTCATGACAGGACACTACGAAAGACTACAACAACCTGACTGGAGTTAACCATTGCTCATCTCATCTCATCGCCACATCTCGAAAAAAAAACCTTACGTTCATCCTCAATCAGAACAAAGATAGTTAGGCAATGTTACGCAACCCATGTGCCATGCCGTGATGATAGGGATGATGATGATGCCATGTCATATAATACCACCTTAGCCATATCTCATCTTTGATTAAAAAAACTGATAGTGCGAATCTGAACGGGGCGAAACTTTTTTTTAAACACATCTCATGACATGAGTTGAGTTAGGAACAAGTGGAGAGAAGAGCTGTATAAAAAATTGTACAGTAACTTCAGCGTCTTCTCGCTCTCCACCTACCTGACGATGAGCCATACTACTCATTCATGAACAGTGTTAGAGTTTGTTGATGTCCAGGAACTTAATTTAAAGACAAGTGAACCAACCGTGTCATGATCATATGGAAATCATGTACCGAGTTAACTTGACTTGACTGACTGATACCCCTGTCATGTCATGTCATTCTATTCTATTCTTGTCCTCCTCCTGACAGTAAATCAAACAATTTGTATTAAAGCTTTCAGGATAATCCCGACGGAATTTTTTATTCCTGATCCTATTGTCATCATCATCATATCCCAATTGTGTTCAATATTTAATGAATGACTCGATTTTGTAAAGAAAACCCAAAACAAAACCATGATCATCCTTTAAAAATCATGTTCACACATTTGCATTCCTCCTGACTACGCATATATTTGCATTTCCCATCTAGGTATGTTATGTGTGGCATAGCTGCTGGTGTTATATGTTATGTTCTTTTTGATCTGACTGTTTTTTTTTTAAGTCAATACAGATCGGTTGACGCCGAGCCGACAGACAAGTGAAATATGTGGTGTTAGTGTTGTGTACATAGCTGGGATGGATTCTCTCAGGAAAAAAAACTGTGAGCTCCAAAGCCTATATAAAGACTGTCTGGCTTCGCTCTGCCAATTCAGTGGATTGGATTGGAGCGAGCCGTTTTTTCCCAAGTCGAGTCAAGTGCTAAAAAATGATTTTGGCAAATAGAATAAAATCCCATTTTGCAATCCAAATCCAAACCAAGCAAAACCACAGACTCAACTCAACCCCCTCCAAAAAAAAAAAAACCTTTCCATTCCAACGGAGAAAAAAAAATCTAACTGTAAAACTAAAACTGTAGCCATTATTAGCAATTTCTCACACTCTCATCCTAACCATTCCTCATTCCTGACCACTTTCATGTGAAATATCCATGCCTGCTGCCACGAGCAAAATAAAATGTAGATTGTCAATCTCTTTAAAAAAAATGACATGTACATGAATATGAGAATGACTTCTCCAATAAAACAAATTAGTTAACGGTCCCAGCAACTCATTTTTTTTTTCAACTTGTAATCATTCCAGTTACTTACACATTCAACTAGTGTGTGGAGTGGAGTTGCTTTGGAGGAGTTTGGAATAGTTATGTTATGACATTAGAGATAGAGAATTGGCATTGGTCTGGCCTGGCCTGGCCGAGAGGGAGACCCATGCCCATGCCATGCGAGAGGGCATACATAACTTGCCTCAACCTTGATCTTTCTCAAGAGAGTATTTTATTTTTTTATTTTATACGATATGAAATGATATGATGCATTCATATGTCTGTCTGTCTTCTTGGCCTTTAAGGACGGTGATGATGATGGCGATGAAAACGAAACCATTTTGATATTGAAATTTGTCTGCTGTAATACAACCCATGTTGCAAAATTATTATTAGCCCTTCATAATACATATGTAAGTACAGTGACTTGGGAGTCTTGACTCAACCTCCTAAACCATAATTAGTATATTGCTAACTTGTTGAGATTCCTACTCATCATTATCATCATCATCAATATCAACCTATTCCTTTAACCTTAGAGTTTTTGAGTGGCTGTGCCGTTGATGACCTTTAGAAAAGGAAACGGCCAAACGGCGAAACAGGAATGCAGCAGCAGCAGCAAACACCAAAGATTAAAAAAAAAAAACATTACAATCCACCATCACTTTTGCAAAAATTGCAAGCAGTAGCTAACAAATTGTAAGTAGCTAGCTATGATAGCACAAAATAAAATTCATATGAAACTGTTATGTTGAGGATATGCTAAATGTTCGGATGAGCTTGAGATATGATTGATGATTGATGTCCCTCCGTCTTTTGACGATGATTGACTTTTCTAGTAAAACGATCTTAATCATCATGAAGAACGGTGGTAAGGCTCCGGAAATCCAGCGCAGAATTTAACAGAAGGATAAAAGTAAAAATTGTTAAAATATACATTAACTTTACTATCGATTAAGTAAAGTTAAAATGTTTGCATTTTTGAACAGGCGAAACTGGAAATCCTAACGATTGTTGATAATTAAATCAACTAAACCTCAGAAACTATTTAAATTAATTGAGTTAAAACAAGCTGGATTTGATTTAACTCCCGTACAAACCTAAACAGCTACCTAAATTAAATCCAAGAGCCCAATTGATAAAAATTGTGGTTTAGTAAAGGAAAATGGAACTTTAAAGCGTGTTTTTAGCTACCTATGTTTTAATTTTATTTCGGCAATTTGGTAGTACTTTTTAACTTTTAACTACGCACATGTCTGTCTGGCTTTTGTCTGCAGAACTCTTTTTTTTTGTTTTACAACTCCGTTCCTACTAATCGTAAATATGCTTTGACGATCGTAAACAATAAAATATGGAATGAATGAATGGATAATGAGCAATTTTTTTTTTATTATCACGGATCCCATCTTCATCTTCCCAATTTTTTTTTTGAATGGACTGTCAATCAAAAGGAGCTCTAACGAACCCGATAAAGTTAGTTGAATTTTGATATTTACGTCACGGGGGAACAACTACTCTGACTCTAGTTTACAACAACTTATCACCATCCTTATCTTATCAATCTGACTTATCTTCCCCCCTATCACCTATTGGAAGTGCGGAATGTGTGGAAAAGGAAAACAAAGCCTTGGATAATAAGCTCACTTGCAACTGCAACTTGCTTCCCAATGACAAATGATGATGACCACAAACTAGGATAAGATGAGAATAATTTTGCACACTTTTGCAAAAGTCAAACTAACGTCCTGTTTCCATCTGCTCATAATAGAGAATGAATCGAAAGTTCAATCACATCACATCACATACACGCAGATAAGCATCATCATCATCCTCATCATGGATAAGAAGACATACGGGAGTAAAATGACAACAACTTCCGTTACGTCATCAAGCTCAGACGAAAGTGGTGATGACGCTGATGATGATGATCAAATA
>JAQIWX010001344.1:0-10619 GCA_034696785.1 Lepidocyrtus cyaneus
AATATGACTGCAATAAGCTTTAGGTATCGCAGTCTCAATATCTTCTCATAAGACTCATCTTATTTAAGAAAGCATAACTAGAACATTACAAAAGACATCATAAGATTGCCCATGTGGGAGTTAGATTTAAATGTAATCTCTGTGGTAAATGTTCTACCACGAAAGACAGTTTACTTGCACACCACCGGTCTGTTCACCACGGAAAGTGAGTTGGTAATTTAATTGTTTAGTTATGTGGCAAACGTTCGGATTATTTTTCGTTTAGTATGTAGTCGTAATGTAATATGATAGATATTAATGTTAAACGCCACTTTGTTGTATCCCATTTTCCACGAATAAATCATAAATTAGGTTAAAAATTATTTTGTAATTTGATTCTTTTTAAGTTAACAGTGGTTGAATAAACATTACTGATTTTAATTATTACAAAATACATCATTCATTTAATAACCATCGTTATGTATCTTACTCAATACTCATGACATAATCATATCACAACAGCACTGTTTAATCCATAATGATTGGCAGGCCTTCATAATTCATAATGCTTTCCACATACAATTTAAATGTCTGTCTGGATGCTACGGCGAGAATTTTCGTGGATCACGATGCTTAGCAAACCAGCAATGTTATAATAATATTTTATCAGATTTTTTTAGAATGTATTTTTTTCAATAATTGCAAAAAGCGATTGAAATCTGGCTCATGTATCATTCTACGAACGAAGGATTGTTGAACTGCGTAATCTCCAAATTCTGGAAGTTCCTTCATTGGTAATAATAAGCCAATATTGGGAGATTTCGTGAATAAAGGCAGCCTAAAGTTTTTTTTAACTTTTAATATGAATTAAGAATTAATGTGTATGAAAGTATATTTATTTTATTTATTTTTTTGTGATAGGAAAATCTGTAGATGATAATGCGAAGATGGGCATGCACAAAAAAGTCCGATATTGCCAGATAAGAATACCATTGAATCAATTGCTTTCAAAATTTTTACTAATACAACTTTGTTTATCATCAGAATCACTTCATCGTATCCATTTTAACCAAGGAGATCAGAACAATAATCTTCATCTTTACAACTACAAAAAATACTAGTACAAAAATTAAAGAGTCCACTCGTTTGTTAGTTAGCGACTTGTATTGAAACGGAAGTTAAAGACTCGAATCTCACTAGGACAGAATACAAATGAAAATGATTTTCATTTCTTGACCCGACCAGAACATTTATTACGTAGCTACAAAGGCGGTTAGGGTTTCTTGAAGTTGTCCGCCCGTCAGAGATTCTGGACATCACCTCCTTTGTGTAACTTTTGCAAGTCTCTTGGAGGAGTATTGTCACAGTGAATTCGTATTGATAAAACATTTAATATTTTGCTATGAAGTTTATTTAAAGAATAACCTAGTTGGAGATGAAGCCATCCATGTAAAAGTCCGACATTACCAGATAGCTGCTGGCGGAACTATAATGGCGAATATGTATTTCTGAAAAAAAAAGTTAGACACACGACTCCTGAGGTATGTAAAAATTTTATTAATATATATTATCTGGTGAATCTTCTTTTTTTTCCAGGGCAGATTTTCATATGCCTATTCCTTGTTTGGGGCAATGGGAATGTCTTCGGACAATACTTACATTGAAATGCTTTCCCCAGATGAACACTATTTTGGTGGTAAATTAAACGCTCCTTCCGGAAGAAAGTGTTCCCGCATTCACTACATTTATATTTTACACCTATGTGGACATGTAAATAATGTCTTCGGTATGTCGGTTGTGCACCGAAGTTCTTTTTACATGTCTGACATTGGTATTTGATCGCTTTGGAATTTTTCGTACCGTCCGAGTTTACAGCTAATGGAGGTGGTATAGTCTGGGTTAGTTGACCAAGTTCGTTATCGTCTACATTAGCCATTGTGGTCGTCTTAGAATTATGTAATAGTTTAGCAGACTTGATGGTCAATGGAGCTTGATGGTGGGGTTCCGAATCATCTTCAACTTTCATTTCAGCATTATCATCCACTTCATTCGAATATGATGTTCCGTGGACCACTTCCTGTTTTACTTTCTTCAATCCCATCACACAATTGTCGTCCTCCATCGGTGAGTGAATGGGATGATTGAGTTCATCTTCATTATCACAACCGTTTTCATTTGATGCCACCGACGCCGGGCTTCCAGCATGTTCATCTCCAAAATTTAATTCCGAATAGCCATTGTTACCGTTGTTTCTGGACTCCAGTTTTAACTTTACTGCGATGGCATTAACTTGTTGTGGAGTCAGTCTCTCAAGTTTGGTTGATGGAAGGCGAGCGCCCATCCTACGAGAACCTAATTTGACGCAACCCCAATTTATATTAGTAATTGGGATATTGGAATGGGTATTATTCATATAATCATTTATGAACTGAATGAATACTTAAGGCAAATTATAATTTTACATTTTTGCACTGCATCCATTCTGAGAGCGTCAGAGATTTCCAGCTTTGCGATCCACTCATCCCTTGAACCGTCACTCCAATCCTCTGCTTTTAAAAGAGTGTCTAACTTCGCTGATCTCTCTAATTTCCCGTGGATAACGCCCAAACAAGATCCCACTTCCATTTCAACCTTTTCCAGGTGTCGGTACAGTTGCGAGAATTTTTTAACCAGGTTGGCACAATCCTCACATAGTTCAGCTTTCAGTCTGGACTTTGCTAACCTGTCCATTAAATGAGAAGGCATTGGTCCACTTCCGGTAAATGCTTTTGTCATGTCAATTTTTAAGTAGCGGGCTAAACAATAAAGTGAATAAATGTTTGATTCCAGTATCGGGATGGTTTTCGAACAGAGAAAACAACGTCCTCTGGTCTCCGCGACAAAGTCATGGAGTAATGAAAAGGATGTTTGTTCTTCCATATCGACTGCTACACTTTGGCTGCAGTATAGACAAAAGGCCCAAAAATCCTAAGTTATCTTTTTAAAGATCAGATCTAAGGTAAATAGTAAATACGCTTCGTAAAATAATTTAAAATGACTGGAGGGATTAAATTTAGAAAATATTTCTACAGTAGGAAGGAAGTAACCTCAAAGTGGAATCTAACCTTCTACAGATCATCAAGAGACTGAACATCATACATCAGCTCAGCTGCAAAATGAATAGACTTTTTTTCATGCTAGCTCGTATTTCTGCACCTTTAGACTCTGCATGAAAAACAAATGTACACACTTGTAGAGATCAACGCAACAGTCTATATCTGTTATGCACAGATCAACAACATATCATATTATATCAAGTGTATCGTAAACAACAGCACATTTTTCTGGTTGGGAAATCACTGCAAAGTTCCAGAAAACGTTCGACGACGTTTCATATTTGACATAAAAAGTTGCAAGTTCTACAATTGAACCAATTGCATTCGACTGATTTTAGAAGAGTTTGTTTGACTAAAACTGGCCTCTAAAGCGTATTTGCATTGCAATGGAGAAACGCACAAGCACGGTCAGCGACTTTCCGGTAGACACCAATGGGCACTGCTTTATCTGTTTGAGTAAAGTGTTACCTCATGATAATTCCCACGAGTCAGGATCAGTTTCAGCTCAGTCGTATTCATCGCTTCACAGTTTATCCCAATATTTGAAAATGGACATGACTAAAGTGTTCCACGAGAAAGAGTCTATCCCTTTCGAATTACTGAACAGTGTACAAAGCTCTAGATTGAAAGTATCATTATGTGAGCAATGCACTGGGTGGAATGATAAAATAACAAGCTTGTGTCGGAAACTGGAAAAGGTTAAAACCGAAGTCAGCTTCTATTTAGAGTTTATCCGAGAAAGCTTGGTGGGATCCAAGGACGATGACCAAACATGCGTGATTTCCAAGTTGGGCGAAAATCATAATTTGAATGGTAACTTGTTAGAGAAAGTGAGAATTATCAAGGCTCTCAGGACCGAGGCTAAGGAGAGATGTAAGGATAAAATCACATCGTAAAAACTTACCTAATTCTGCTAAAATTTTCTAATAATTAAATTTTTTTTAACGCTTTGCAGGTTCACAAAAGTTAAATACAGTCCGTCCCAGGGTGCAAGTTCACAATTTAACTCCGAACCAAGTAATTTCAATAGAGCAAAAGATTAAATCGAATTCGAAGTCTCAGCTGCGCATGACTTTAGATTCAGATGGACTGGGCGGAGTCGAGGACGAATTCATAGATTTCGCGAGAAATTTTTCTGAGGTGAATCAGATGAAATCCGAAGCCTACGATGATGATGTCGGAAATGATTATTTTGACGACAATTTCCATCCCATCAGCGGAGACGGATCCAACAATTTAGTTGACCCCCTTCACCCCACAGGAAGTGACCAGCCTAGCTCATATAATGGGGATAAAGACGAAACGAGAAAAAGTTTAAATGTAAATGCAGCATCACCAGCAAAAGTACTTCCTTCATCTAAATCCACCAAGAAGGTCGAGAAGCTCACATTTGAAAGGAACGCTGAAACAGGGAAATTCAGATGCAACATTTGTTCATCAGAGTTTGCCACTAAATTGACTTTGAAGACACACTATGATAGCCGCCATCTCAAAATCAAGCATAAATGTAAGCTCTGTGGGAAAGAATTTACAGACCTGTCAAATTACACGAAACACCATAAGAGTGTTCATGTGGGAGTTAGATTCAAGTGCAATCTATGTGGGAAGTGTTTTACACAGAAGCACAGTTTAATTTCGCATCAGAAGTCTGCTCATTTGGGAAAACGTTTTTAATGTCAGTTTTGCTCCAGCTCATTGTCTCGAAAAATCGAGTTGGTCCGTTATGTGAAATCATTGCATCAAGATAAAGAAAAGTAATCATTATTTAGTTAATAAAATATAACTTGTTTCAACTTGTTGGAATTAGTCTTGTTTGATTGATCGGTGATGATCAAGTTTGCATTGTATTCTTTCCTTGCGCCAGAAATATCGCATCTTAATAGTTTAATAGCACTGATCAGATTAGATCAGTATTCATGTTTCCTTTTTGAGTTCAAAGGTTTCTCAATTTCCTATAGAGCTTATGAATATTTTTGAGATCGTCCAGTCGTCAGTAAAACTGTAAAGCAACATTTATGCTGCAAGTTGTATGTTAATTGTTAAAATTGAGGGTTGTGCCATGTAATGGGCAACGAAAACCGCGGCATATATTTATAAAAGTTATTGCAGCTCTTAGGCCGCAATAAATAACTCTTTTTGTTATCAATGAAACTTAAATATTTGAATTTGAATAGATGCATGACCATATCTTGTATTATTTTATCATTACTATACTATCATCCTCGAACCATAAAATATCTGATACATATACCATGCCTCAAATTAAGAGTTCCCAAGTGGGAGTTAGGTTCAAATGTAATTTTTGTGGTAAATGTTTTACAACGAAAAACAGGTTAATTGCACACCAGCAGTCTAGGCATTAGGGAAAGTGATCTTAGGTTTAAAAATAGTTTGAAGGTAAATTCGGCGCGGTGCTTTTAATCTGTTAAAATAATCTATCCATGAAGTTCAACTCAATCATGGGTAAATACTCCACTCCGATAATTTTAAGAGATGTTGGTCATTTTTAGCCATCAAAATTATTTCATCGTAAAGGGCAATTTGAGAAAGCATTATGATAGCATCCTCCTCAAAATCAAGCATAAATGTAACGTCTGCAGGAAGCAATTTGCCAAGAAATCTTGTTACATTATCCATCATCATAAAACTACTCATGTTGAAGTAGGATTATTATGCAATTTATGAGGCAAATGTTTTACTCAAAAAGACAACTTAACTGCACACCAGCAGTCTGCTCGCTCACCGAGTAAATTGATAATAAATAATGCCTCATTTTACAAATAAATTCTAAGCGTTTTAAATGAACTACAGTGTTGTTAATTCTTCTAAAACTAAGTTAGCATGAGGTAAATACGCATGAATTAATTGTTAATTACTGGCATAAATTTCATCATTCAGTTATTTCCATCTCATTTATTTATTGAGTCATTCATCCATCGCTTTCATAACAATACATATCATAACATCTTTTAATTTGTCCATATTCATAATTTGTACCACATACAATATGTGGATTCAATATGCAGAAAGCAGAACACAAAAAGGTGGCCCAAAATATATAACGCAGGTGCGTTTTGAGCATCAGACCAGAACATTTTTTTTTCACACAACTCACAGAACAAGCCATGCATCAACTCCTGTTAACTTCAATAAATATATTTTACAACAACCTGGCACTCCTGGTATATGTTTGTACGTTGATTAAAATAAAGTGGTAATAAACAAGGCCCGGAAAAAAGGCACGAACAAACGCCAAAAAAGGCAGGCAAAAAGGCACGAAAAAATGCCCAAAAAGGGCACTATAGAGGTACTAAAAAGGCACTATCAAACCAAAAAAGGTACCTTTAAATCGAATTTTAACTACAAAAGATGTAATAAAATGCTAGTTTCTGATGTTTAGTAGCCGTGCAGAAGCATAGAATAAATCTTTTACTATTTTTCGCTTCAAATCTTTACTTTCGGTCACAGTTTTTGATAGATAAATTTAATTTTTTTCCAATTTTTTCATGCAAAACATAAAAATTACCTCCAAAAATCTCTAAAAAATGTCAAATTTAAAAAAAACTGCAGAAAAAGGCACTAAAAAGGCAAAAATTGCCTTTAAAAGGCAAAAAGGCATGTAAAAGGGCAAAAAAGGCACGAAAAAGGGCACAAAAGGAAAGAAAAGGCGCAAACCCTCGAAAAAGGCAAAAAAAGGCAAAATAAAACTTTGCCAAAATGCTCCTAATATCATGAAACGTATTTGCCAAGTGAAAGCCTACGTTTATCTGCTCTCCAACTAAAAAGGCAAAAAAGGGCAAATCCGGGCCTTGGTAATAAATAACCTTTGTAGAATATAGTGAACTAATAGATTATCCCAGACATTAGTAACAATTGTAAAATAGTCCTTAGTATATAATCATAAAGATTTTAAAATTATATATCTTTTTTCAGTTTTCAAGCGGAAGCCGAATTATTAAAGCACAAGCACAAAGCCATCATCACAAAAGCAATTATATTTCAATTGAATAGAGACCATGAATAAAATGGCTAGATCAGTAGTGGAGTCGAACGATGAGTTTATCGTTGAAACAAACGGGAAATGTTTTATCTGTTTAATTAAACTGGAGTCGGTTTTTGAGAATGTTCGCCATTCTTCAGCTTCCTCCATTCAATGCTTATTCCGTTATTTGAAGATGGACATAAAGAAAGTGCTAAATGAAAGGAGACTGGTCCCGCCCCATTTACTGCTGGCCAATGCGGAAAGCTGTAAATTAAAAGCGGAGTTGTGTCAACAGTGCCCATCCCTAACTGAACATGTTTCAGAGCAGATCAAGCAGTTGGAAGAGATTGAAGGGAGGGTTGCAGGGTATCTGGACCGTATTAAAACTTTAATACTGGACGATGGAAAGGTCGAGGTCAGTAAGAATATTATGGGGACACTCCCGTATTGGTTGAGAAAGGAGACCATGGAGAAATGTAAGTCATGTGATGATTAGTCCTGACTACCATTAAATCGTCGTCGTTAAATAAGCGTCGTTTAATAAAATATTTAACTACCATTAAATGATTTTTAAACAGGTTCTGAAAAGTTAAAATCCCTTCCAACTCTAATGGCATCACCGACGCTGGAATGCGTTGTTGCGGATGAAACTGCATCAGTTCCAGAAATTGACATAGGCCAAGTAACAATCAAGATAGAAAATTTAAATTCAGAGTTCCAACATTCCCCCATGGAGGAGGACGAAGATAACGATAAACTTGAAGAGGGAGACGGACCTAAATTGGATGCTGTCCTTAAGTACTCACCTGCTGATAATGAGTCAGACTCCGGTGAGAATGCGGAGGATGGCTTTGTCGTTGAAAAAATCCTGGAGAAGCGAAGGACTAGCGAAGGCAAAATCGAGTACCTTCTAAAATGGAAAGGATACGGGGATGAGGATAACACTTGGGAACCGAAGGAAAACCTAGACTGTCCTGAGATGATCCTCGAGTTCGAAAATCCTGCCGGAGCAAGGGAATTAAAAGAAAGAAGAATACGGACGGCTGCCAGGGATAAAAGGATGATTGCTTATGCTGGATTCATCTCAACTTTCACTCGTTGTTCGGCTGACTTGGCGGGGAAGCTAAATCCAATGCTAAATACAACGGTAAAATGACAATTATTTCAATCTTTTCAAAACGTTGCTAAATCTTAACTAAACTTACTTGGGATAATTTTTTTTTAGATATTGACCAATATTTTTAAAGTATGCCCACTGGAACTTCTCTCGAACTGTCGACTTGTTTGCAAGACCTGGCGTGAGTGCTCTCTCCCGGCCTGGCGTTCCTCTTCCACTCTGACACTCCAATATTCAAATGATGATGATGGAAGCAGCACTATTGGTGTGATGGTAGCCAGAAAGCAAAACGATTTCACAATTGGACGGGGTTTTGACGGCGAGATTCGAAAAACGTTCACTCCACTGAGTGAATTCCTCCAGTTTTACAAAGAACTTACAATGCCTTACCGACGGTTGCAGATAAACAATTGGGATTTTGACTTGTTCAAGGGGACAAGTGAAGAGGACCTATTTTGGAGTTTGATGAGGGACAACTTGTCCACATTAAAACTTAACCATTGTAGTTTTAAAGACGCGGCAGCATTTCGAAATATCGTCTTCCAATCATGTCCCAACATGCAATGTCTTACTGTGGCTGAATGCCGGTTCATTGATTCGGAGGATGGCGGGCAGGTTCCGCAGACTATTTACTCGGAGCCTGTTTGTGGAGAGCATACTAACCTAAAGTCGATTACAATCAGCCGCCTAAGGACATCTTCGCCTCCATGTGTGTCATGGCTTGAGATACTCTCCCATTTTCCATCCCTCACCTCGCTAAAGTTAATCTATAAAAATTCTGTTGACGTTGACGACCTTCTCTCGTGCCTTGATGCCATACAAGTGATCCGACGTTATGACAAGAGGAAGCTTCCGCTCCAAAAATTTGAACTTACTCCAGCCTTGGCATTTACCGAAAATGTTTGCAAGGACATTCGGAAGCTGAGGAGTCGCAGTTATCTCCTACCAGAAATTCACTTCACTTTCCCTTTAAAAATCAAATTGGATTCCAACGTGAACGCTCTGCATGACATGCTTTCAGACATTGGAACCTACACACGAAAAATAGAGGCTTACAAATTTTACGACGATGATAATTATTGTGTGCCGTGGCGACGCGAACCAAAGATAAATGCCAAGTTTCCATGTATGTTTCCGTTTGGAGTGGAGCTAGCCAACTTGACTGAATTGAGTATGGCAAGTAGGTTTTGCAAAAACATGGAATTCATCAAGAGCACTCCGAATCTAACAAAACTGCACCTGGTTGATTGCTGGCAAACTTGTGGTTTATTCTTAGACCCTCAGTACTCAAGAATTGTTGCGAATACTGAAGAAGCTTCTATGGGAAACTTTAGGCTGTTGAGCTTGAAAGAGCTCTGGCTGGGAAAGAAGCTCATTGACGAGGATGTGAGGAGGTTATGTAGGTGGATCCCTAATATCGAGGTCCTAACCATGTTCATGGATAACGAGATATTCGCTTCAGTTAGCGAACACTGGATGAATCTCCGGCACCTCCATCAGCTCTGGAAGGGCTTGGATGACGAAGGACTCACTGGGATGAGTTTGGGGGGAAATAACTCGGAGGAGAGGCGACCAAATATTACGCTCTTAAAACGTTAGTCCTGTGAATTGTTTTGTTTATAGAGCGAATTAGTAACAGGTAATTAAAACTGTGTAACATAGAGGTTGTTTTTTTAATTGTAGATTTGTGCTGCTTTCAAATTTCGCCAACCAAATGCAAGCTGACGGATGTATCAGTGTACAATGGATTTTTGAAGCTGCCTAATCTCCAAATTTTGCGAATTGCGTCATTCGTAAGTGGATCGGAACTGGATTTACGAAATTGGCTGTTTTAAAGTAGCATTACTAACTATGTTATTTATTATTATATTATTTTTTAGGAAGATCTAATCGGAGATGAAGCGTTGAGGGCCCTCCATGAAAAGATCCCACACTGCCAGATTCGACCGAATGCTGGAATGCGTGGATGGCGAGTCATTAAATGCGAATATTTCCCAGGAAACGGACGTTAGGAAATTGAACGGCTAAGTCATCTAATTTATTTGAGATGAATATGGATTAATGTGGAGAACTATGAGCTTGACGTGATACGTTTTACAGTGCCTTTACAATTAAACTTTCTGCTTTTCTATTTTTTTATAATTAAGAATTAAAATAAACTTTGGTCCCACCAGTTTACCAATTGAATAAAATACATGGACTTTGCATAAAGTATTTTAGAGTTCTACACATAATTTTACATCAGCACTGTTTTTGTCAGTTTTGTCCCAAGACGTTTTCCCACAAAAAGGCAGAATGAATTTTCATGTGAGATGGTCCCATCCCATCATCCATAAAACTGTAAGGCGGTGCGCATTGTTGCTGCAAGTTTTATGTTAATTGTTAAACATAAGTGGTATGATTATATTATTATTGTTCTGCTATATTTTTATGTATTCCCTAACTA
>JAQIWX010001345.1:0-10616 GCA_034696785.1 Lepidocyrtus cyaneus
TATTATTTATTATAACCTGTTTTATATTTATTAATATTTTAAGTTATTGCTAAATCATAAGTAGTGTACTTCTTTAGTTGCGCTCAAAATTACCTTTTCTCTTTAAGATTACTCCTTTTAAGAAAAGTATGCTGTTTATTCGGCAACTCAAAAATCTCATTTTGCCCCATATTTTTTATTCAGTTTTTCCTTGAAGTTTTTTCTTGTTGGTGTCCACTTGCCAATAAAGCCAAAACAGGGGTAAAGTGTGCAGAGACCAACCTTTGTAATTAAATATATTATCTATATGTAACTAACAGTAATTATTATCTTTTCTCAAAAAAATATTCCATCATTCTTTGACTAGAAAAGGAAGACAGAAAAGTTAATAGCTTTCCATCATCGTTGCCTTATGAGCTTATGTGTATACTTGTATGCAATAGTGCTAGTGACAATAAGTGTAAATATACTTACTCTATTTTATTTTATAAAAACATTTTCAATTTTTATTGATTTCAAAATCGGGCTGTAGAAAATTATCAAAATTATCCTAATTTAAGTAAGATTAAGTTAAGTTATTATTTAAGATTATTTTATTTTTCCTTTAATAAAAAAGACAGTGTATGCGTCAATCAGCATCAATACATGCTTGCATACAACTCTGTCCGTTGTCACGCGTCATGTTCCATCTCCACGCTTTGTTCTTTTCAATGTTCCATGCTCGAAGTCGAAACTCGACTACTTTGGAAAAACGATGCATGCAAAATTGGAATGAATCATTTCTTTTACTTTCTCATTGTCTTCATTTCACTATGCTATTTATAATCTGTTAAAAAATGTGCCACTCATACCTTTCATTCCACGTTCATCACGGGTCAGATCAGATCAGGTATTAGTAAATAGAACGAACGAGGTAACCCATGTAGGATCCAGATACAAATCCTAAATAATATGCAATTAATTGAGATAAGATGCCATAATTTCATAATAAATTACTCTCCATTGTTTCAGTGTGTCTGCCAAAAGTTGGGCATCGACGCAAAGGATCGTTTGGAAACGAATGCAAAGAAGGTCAAGTTCCTGGTAAAGGGGCCTCTGCCTGAACGTGACGCTTTCCCATCCGGATTCCAGGACTTCACTGTGGTTCATGACTACCTCCAGACAAATGGCCCGAAAGTCCAGGCCAGATTACGAAAGCGAGGACAGAAGGTAAACCAAGCTCATTTTCATTTCATTATCTAAAAAGTTGATATGCCACGGATGGAATTGAGTATGGAGGTGGTGGTGGTTTTCGTTTTAAATAAATAATTTCCCCGCTTCATTAAAACTACTCTTTTGCGTCAACAGAATCACTGCAGCTACACATACACTGTCCGTCGGCCGGAGCTCCAAGGGCAAGTGGTTGAGGTTAAAACAACTTTGACTCAAAGGGACTACAACAACATGCTGTCCCAGCGGGACAGTAACCACGTAACCGTGAACAAAATTCGCCGATGTTTCCTATTGAACAATCAGTATTTTCAGCTGGATGTCTACAAGGACCCTTGTCATCCCAGGTAGCCTACTCATCTCTCTAGCTTTACCCTACACCAGACAAACTTTTCCTTTCATCTCTCACTTTGATTTGATTTGCGGTTTTAGCGAAAATGAATAGATGACATGAGGGTCTGATTTTAATTACTATTTTCATTTATATTTTGCAGATGCAAAGGGATGATTTTACTGGAGACGTATAGCACTCTCCATGGAACCGAACTGCGCCAAAGACTTCCAAGGTTTTTAAACATCGTCCGTGAAGCAACTGGGGATCCAAGGTATTCAATGTTCAATTTGTCGTTGAAGGAACAGTGGGCGGACAACAAAAACTTTTGCAAGAGCTTAACCGGTGCAGGTAAAAATAGCGATTAATTCTTAAATCACAAAAATCCAAAGCAATTACTTAGCTGTCTCCGAAATATTAAATTTACAATGATTATTTCATCGTCACAGAATCTGATGAACATGGAGTGGAATACACCAAAGGGGAGCTCCAGCTTGCTGGAGATGGAAACTAATAAGCTCTTCAAAAAAAATTTCGCACCATCATCACCGGAATTTCACTTGCAAATGTTAGTTTCACCGTCAACATTGTAGTTTGCCGTATATCCTTCTACTACAGCAATTTTAATTAGTATTTAATGTTTTTGTCATTTGTTTAAAAAAAGAAATCTTGTAATTTTAAAAGTAGAAAAGGCAAAATCCCAAATGCTCTCAGCAAGCTTTGGAAGGATAAACCTAGGCAAAATTAAAATCTTTAAACCAACTAGGGTTTATCAGTAGACTTGAGAGAAGCACATATATACACTGAACGGTTTTTGGGTGATTGATTTAGAGTAACACATCCTTTCACTAAGCAACTTATTACTTTAGTTTCACAAATATAATGTATACAAAAAAACATAGTTTCAGTTTCTTTTTTTAGAATCATAGTTTGAATTTTGCCTTCGAGTATGCAAATTATATAGCTACTGCTGCATTAATTGCAAAAGTACCACTTAATGATCGACCATGCCTTTTCTGGATGAACCTTAATCTGTTACGAATTATAAAGTAAATTCCGAATCTAAGTTAAATTACTTTAAATAAATCTCATGATTTACGATTTCAATCTTGTTTTGCAATAATACAATAATATTACATGTATATTCATATCTCTAATTTATAAGCAAGCATTTATGATGGGAGTGACAGATCAGGTCCGTGTAAAAAAATACTTGAAGAATATATATAAAGCTGTACACACCCACATCTTATAAGAATGTGATCAGTGATCTGCGTTTTACAACAAGTACATAGTCTGTTTAATAGCAATAGAAAAAATATAGCAATGTCAGGCAATCGATCATTGTACAACTCTAGAATATTAGTAGGTACCCATGCAGGTTTACGTGAAAGTAGAAAAAGTAAGGATGAACCTATTTTCATTACTAATTAATTGTTTTCCCAGCTCATTCGTTCAGACTTTCATTGGAATATGAATGCATGCAGTATATTTACGTACACACCTATGTACGATTTCAATACAAACAACGATTGTATGAATTGACAGAGCTGCGCGCAGAGTGTGGTTTCCAAATTTTAATTGTTAGTTTTTATCATCCAATTATATCGATTTGTCGAGTAACAATACAACCCATCATCATCAATAATCCCACGAACTCCAACGATAAAAAACATCGTTATTTAGTATCAACATATTTTTTTTCTCTCTTCCGGAGAAAGCAAATCACAAAACCGTTAAACTGTACAATACGTATTATAAAGATGATGTAGTTAATTTTTAACAAGTATATTATAATGTAAACAAATAATTACTATATAACCATATTCTATGCAACATGAGCAATCCAAGCAGACAAATCAAAAAAAAATATATTGAGCTATGTATGGATTACAAAAAAAATGTATTATAAAAAAAACTATAAACTACGTCACAGTATACATTCAAGTAGTATCGCGACAAAAAAAATAACGAGTGTGAATCAACTCAAAATGACTGAAACTATTCAGGGTTTACGCTCTATCTCTCTCTCTCTATAAAATAATTGTACAGACGGTGAAGAGAGAAAAAAGAAATCACTTTTAGAAAAGAGAAAAATACAATTCAATTAATTAACTGTAGACTACTCACATTTACACCAAACTGGGAAAAGTTTTGTCCTTGAGTAAATGAGAAAAACTAAAAATGAAAGTATCAGAATGCCCTTAGCCCTCTGCTTACAAAACAAAACAACTCCTACATACCTATTACTGAAAAAAAAACCAAAGATTATTTTTCCAGCCTCCGACTTCTTCTTCCACTTTGTATACGTACGCACTTCCATTTCAAATACCGTGTAATATCTCTCTCAAAAATATTAATTAATTATATACTTAACGGATAAGATGATATACTTAGGTAACATGACTCTGATTAGCTTTTATTTTCAAAACTAAAAAAAAGAAATCTTCCTTCTATTCACACAAACAAAATCATCCTTAACCAGACAAGTCTATTGAAAAGAACCGAGCCATACAATTGTTTCTAACAAAATGTTTCAACTATATCCTTATGTTGTCGAAAAGATATATTTATTGAACGTTGTTATTGTTATATTTAATGATGAACTGTTATCGACTTGTTTTCGTTCCTCCTTTTAAAAAAGAGGCATTTTGTGCACCCATATCCAGAAAAAAAATCTCATCGAGTAAACTTAATATTAAGCAGTGTGAATGAATAATGAATAGCGATATCAATAATACTGAATGAAGGAGTGAATGTCACAGAGAAGTTATGCATGACACACTATTTTTATTAATATGAAAAACAAATACTGCAGCAGCATAACCCTTATTACATGGTATTGTCCACTTCCTTACCGTTTTAATTTGATTCCGAAAATGTATAAACATTTTCCGGTTGAAAAATGTAAATTTATTACAGTTTTACTGCTAACTTCCACAAACGTTTGTTTTTTGCTCTTTAAGGTAAAAATGAGGATGAGAAGAGGGTTGTAGTGAAAAAATGATGTGAGAGAAAGTGGATGCGTCATCGTGATCATGAAAAAAAGATTTGTAATATACTTAAGTGTACATTAAATTATGTACCTGTATTGTGGTGGCCAAAGCTACAAATTACCTGAGTTTACAATTAACAACTTGTGACGAAAAGTTAGCAATTGTTGAAAGACGATGATATATATAACGAGTATAGCACTATCATATTTATTATCTCAATCATTATTAATTTTTGCAGGAATTAAAAAAGGAAACTGTGCCACCATTACTTCACTTTGAAAACAAAACTTGATAATTGATGTTATGCTATATTTAATTTAACAAAAGAGAATGCAGAAGGTACCTTTCACTATAAAGTGTGTCGTTGGTCATCAACCACACTGCACTTACTTCGGAAGATTAAAAAAGGCTTTTAACTATTCTTATTCTTAAGTACTGATATGTAAAAAAACACTAGAAACTGTTGATAATGTTCTGAGTTTGTTTTTATAGTTAATATGTTCATTATAATTAGGATATTTTAGTTTTGTTCTCTTAAATCTAACAGGATTAGTACTTTATCCATTTAAACTGTATAAAAAATTATGTGTGTATATTATTGGTAAACATGTTATGTAATGATAAGGATGATATATCTATATGTATATGTGGACCTTACAATCGATTTGCCAAAGTTTTATATAACTTTTCTTGTTGAAAGAATATGAAAGTGTATAATAAATAATAAAACTGATTAACGGTTTTTGAAAAATCATTTGAGAATGCTGCGTAAACTTATTTCACCACTATAAATTCATTGAAACCTACACATTATAATTAGGACATCCATCCATGGAATGAAATGAAAACGAGCGAAGGAGCTTCATGCAGTTAGTTGAAAGTGTTTGCATTATTTATGCAATATTGCTCATCTTTATTGCGCTATGATTATGACAGTCGAATGTTGTTAAAAAAATTCTTAATATTGACAATGTAGCTGGAATTTTGGTTTTACAAGTTAAGTAATGAATAAATAATGCTGAGAGAGAGAATAATTTAGTTAAAATTATTAAAACAATAAAAGTTGTGTAGTGTAATAGAAAGGAAGCGATAATATCAGCGAAATTATAAATTCGAAAGTATCAGGTGTCCGGCGGTTGCTCTCTCCAATCTTCAACGTCATCGTCTAACTCCTTTTCCTTCTCCTCCTCCGTGTCTGTCTCGTCTTCATCCTCATCTTCTTCATCTTCCAGTTCAGGCATTGGAAACCGCAGTATGGCTGCGATGCCGGTAAGTTGGCATAACTCTGTTGGAATGTGAAGTCATGTAATTATTGGTATTTTCGATGTATTGAATTGTAACGGTGAAACTGCATATTTTACTAGACTGCAACTGAATCCCTAAAACTTACGTTCCCCAGATACGTGAAGGCTGGAGAATATTTTCACTTCACCTCCACTTTCTCGTACACCTTCAATCAGTTGGACGTATCGCCTCCTCGTTGGTACATCACATTGCCTTTAAAAAATACGTTTAGGGGAGAATTGGCAA
Source organism: Lepidocyrtus cyaneus (assembly GCA_034696785.1). Taxonomy (NCBI): domain Eukaryota; kingdom Metazoa; phylum Arthropoda; class Collembola; order Entomobryomorpha; family Entomobryidae; genus Lepidocyrtus; species Lepidocyrtus cyaneus. The sequence continues at coordinate 6,046 of JAQIWX010001345.1, forward strand.
TTTAGATATCGTAAATGATGACTAGTAATAAATTGCGTAACTAGATATTCTCTATGCTGTATTTTACTATCATTTAACCAACCTAAAGAGGGAATCCGAAATCATTAAAACTTCAACAGCTTGGGATTCATTCGCCTTTTCCACTTGCTTCAAGCCGTAGAATGCCTTTTCCGGTTCAGTCTGCAACATGGCATAGAATGTTTCTAAAGCTTTAACTTCTCCAGCAGCCTTGGTATCCGCTAACTTTGCCGTTACAACAGGATCCGTCAAAACCTCTGCAAAGACAGTTACAGGCAAATTAATTTTAATAAAATACATCGACATAACCGTTATTATAACTCACAATCTACTCAAATCGTGTAAATTACGTACCCCGTAGTGAATGTTTGAATCCACTGGACGCATGAACAAGCAGAAACTTTCCTTTGTTGTCGAGAAGCAGTTTATTATCATTTTTCGCAGCTTGCTGGAACATATAATCGAAAAACTGTTCCCGAACGAATCCAGGACTTGCTATCAGCACGCATTTGACGATCTCAAAGTTAACGTGGCGGAGCACCGCCTGCATCACATTTTCGAAGAATTTTTGTACGCCCTACAATAAAAAACCAAATAGAATATGAAGTCCTTCATAAGTACATTGAGCTGGCTATTTTTAATTCGCACAAGACATTTTTCGAACCTTTTCGTAATTTCCTATATTGCCGTGTCGTTTCCTGGGAATTGATTGATCTATTTTCGCACGTACTAGTGTCATTGCGGATAATACGAGACATACATGGGCTAGTCCTTCCTGCATAACCACTGCTGCTACATCGGCTCTCTGTCAAATCAATCATCAAAACAGACAGGAATTATATAATGCTTTTTTTAAACTACCCGTTAGGGAACATTCTTCAATCACAACAAAAGTTTAACTTGCTTAAATTTAACTGTAATTTACCTGAGTTGGATCACAAGCATTGTCTACTCTTTCCAAGTCCACGGAATCCCAGGTTTTGGTCACACTGAATTTTCTATTAACTTCTAGATCTAGTGTGTGGTAAGCTCCCATCTTAAAACAACAAATCAAATCCATTATCCTGCATATTATCCTTAATTAAAATTAATAACTTGGTCAGTGGTGAGTTAAATAATCCCTCTGCTTATAATTACCTTAACAAACTGATTCTCCTGCATATTCCTCCCTTTCAACCTGAGCACACAGGCTTGTGTATCAAAGTCTACATTTTCCACCCGAATAGTTAACGTCGTTCTTATCCTGTTACTGGTTGAGGACCCTGTCGCCGACTCCGTCTGAACTTTCCTTATCGTGGAGGCCCTCACAAGGCAGTCTTGAGTGATAAGATTGTAGGCATGCCACATGTCTTCACTTTCCTCTGGCATTAGGGAAATGTAGCTAGAAATAAAATCCCCATTTTTAATTAATTAATCGCAAACTGTTGATCTAGGATATTACCATTTAAACTACATCAACTACAACACTTAATAAAAAAACTAACTAATCTTAAAATCCCGGCTAAAATATGGCCTCCTCCTTACCCATTCCCATCCTTATCTAGCGACCTCCCTAGAAGTTTCATTTTGCTTCAGTTTTTATCTCCTGTATTGCCACAATTAAATTCTAAATAGTACACTAGTTAAAATAATCACTATCCCTATAATTTCCGATCGCACTTTAGTAATAATTCACTACAGATCACTTAAAATTTTTTTTTTAACGTTGACTTTTTCTAGGGAAAGCTGACATGCTACTACTTGGAAGAAAAAGTTATAAAAGGGAAAGGAAAGGGTATACCGCCATTTTCATCAGCTGTCTATGTGTGTCTACATGAATGCAAGCAGATGCGATCAGATCGGCCACCACCACCTTTCATTCAAGTTCACCCTAACCAGGGCAGCTGCTGAAGCTGATGCTGCCGCTAGCCTGCCTGGCAGATCATTTGCATGTCTCGTCACTCACCAGATGCAGATGTATTCCATGAGCGCAGCGTATCGATATCATGTCATGATGATGAAATGATGACATCGATGATGATAAGCAGTTGTGTAGGTGCTCCACCCCGTGTAATAAAATTCATTCATTCTCCAATTCATGAACATGAACTTTATGATACGATAATCATCCATCCATCATATCGTGCAATGCAGTGCAGCAACGGTTCAAGAAAGAGGCGATGGGTGATATATATGCTAAATAATTAATTGGAACTTTTATTTTTAATAAATGTGATTATAGTTAACGACGATTTAGTTCAATGATGGGGATCTTATAAACATGACGGTTTTTCATTAGAGATTTAATTAGGTATTCAATTCAGGCTCATTTGCATGGAATGGAACCTCATCTGTTCCATGAATGTTAAGATATACCTCTACCTATGCAGATCCAATCCAAATCCTAATATTCATTCCCAAATCACGTTTTAAGAAAATCAGATATGCACTGAGGCTGGGGTAATGTGATTTGCAGCCTTGAGAATGTTACTACGGATTTTAAACTACAGTTTATAAAATGGCCTTCAAAGTTCCAAGCTTATTCTAGGTTAAAAATGACAACTCTCGAGATTATGGTAAATGGATATATTTAAATTATTTCAACATTAAGATCTTTAATTTGTTTATTGTCCATGGTTATGCATGTGTATATATATGTCACAGTATTGAAAATGACAATTGTCAGTTTTGGTAAAACAAGTTAAAAGATCGTCAGCGGAATTGAAAAGATATGCTATCAGATCAAGGCTTCGGAATGGAGTTGGAGGCCACTCCACCCCGGTCATTCCCGAACGCACTGAGAATTATATGCTTAGCCGCGCGCGCAGTACTGATTGCATCCAGTTCAGAGCCCAGCAAGGGATTGACTTCAACCAGGTCCATGGAGACCATTCGACCCGTTTCCCGAACCATTTCCATGAGCGTGATCCCTTCCCGGAGTGTCAGCCCCCCGGCTACCGGCGTTCCTGTACTTTTGATGATGCTATCGCAAATGGAGTCAATGTCGTAGCTGACGTGAATGGGACAGGCTGGATTCCGTTTCGAGATTCTTTCCAGCGCCATTTCCATCACTTTTTCGATCCCATACTTGTCCACATCCCGCATGGAATATGCGGCTATATCCAACATCTCCAGGATTGTTGCTTCCGCGGGATCCACGTCCCGCAAACCGATGAATGCGAGGTTAGAGGCTGGGATCTTTGGCTGGATCCACGAAAACTCTGGAGTTTTATTGATGTACGGCTGGAGCTCCTTCAAAAAGAATGCGACAGACATGCCATGCATATTCCCCGAGTCTGTGGTCAGCGGAGTGTTGATATCCGAGTGGGCATCGATCCATAAAACTGCCAGGTCAGGATGAACTTGACTTGCCCCATGGACCGTTCCAATACCGAGGGCATGGTCCCCTCCGAGGGTCAAGCATACACGACCGTCTTGCAGGGTTTTAGCTGTGTAGTCAGAAATCTGCCGGGAATTATGTAACGAGAGAAAAAATGAGTCTTTGTTGCAAATTCATATAGAAAACATTGTATATAATTATGCGTCGGCACTCACAAGTTTGTTGGCATCCCCCACTTGCTTAACGTTTTTAGCGATCCAGCCATTGGATCCCCTTGAAATAGGGACGGTATGGGGTATACGAACGCCTGTAACGGTTCCAACGGTTGTTGAGGCCATTTGTAAATACTCCATCTCCTGCAACTCCATTATTGGAATGTCTCCGTAGTCCACTACATCATGACCTACTGCAAATATTTTTTCATAGTTAGCATTTAATCCGAAAATTCTACCGGCATCCCAGCTTCAACGAGAAACATTTGCTGACACTTTCTTTAAAATCATTTTATCATTTCACTTACTACTTCTCAATGCCGGAACCAGTCCAGTCTCCCGAATCGCTTTCGGCCCCAGCTCAGTTCCACGTTTTGGCTGGCCCACAAACATTTCTGCACCTTGGATGCCTATCCTTAAGCGCTCATTCCTTGTACTGTTGCTCACTGACCTTGACTGTATTTTCAGGACGTTGAGTTTTGCCTTTCCAGGAAACGCATTCCTGGCGGTCGGAGCACTATCGATAACATTGCAGTTGAGGAAGAGTCGAGAAATCGTTCGAAAATGCATTTTTACGCTTAAAAAAATTGTCACCAATAAAACTTTTCCTCCGGCTTCAAGAGCTTATCAAATGTGATAACTCGACGTGTGACTATCCCAACTTTGAATGACTACGATAAACTAGGCCATTTTACGTAACAGGGAACACATTTCCCCAGCTTTATGGCGTTTAGTGATGAATCTATCAGTTAGGACTGCAGTTTCGGCAGACTTCATCCAAGAGCGGAGTTACATGGTTCGCTAATAAGCCATTTTTATTTTCCAGTCACAAACTAAGCTACGGAAAATATGAAACACGCTGCTCAGTATGTCTATTTTTCTTCATGAATAGTATCCCAATCTTTCTTTTCCATGTGAAGTGACTCGGGCTTTGTCCAAAAGTGCATGTAATAACCAGGCCTATGACTTCTATGCATTTAAAACGACCATTTATGCATGTATTTATGCATCAAAAAACGACT
>JAQIWX010001346.1:0-10612 GCA_034696785.1 Lepidocyrtus cyaneus
TCTAAACTATTCTATGGACCTATTGTTTGTATTACTACATCAGTTACTGGTCTGCAAATAAAGTCAAATAATAATAAATAATAATAATAATTAACTAACTTGTTATTTATTCCTTACCACACCATTCCCATCAGGAGCAGATGAACTTGGTAGGAGAGGAAATGAATACAACACGATGCAATTGGATGGGTTTCTATCTTTTGTGCAAACTATTTTCCAGAAATCGTTCCCAAATGTTGTTATCACCTTTTCAAGATCGTTATTCTTTCCCCGTCCAACCTTTTTTTTATCCTAGTGTGACTACGCCGATGGCGGCCACTAATGCCGAAACTAAACAAAATGCAAAAAAACCTTCCCTGAAATGATAATGAGCCCGGCATTGGTCTAGTTCATTCTCCGCTCGCTTTCAAATGAGTAGCAGTTGACATGCGGCACATTAAATGAAAATTTAGTGGCCAGCCTAAAAGCTCTCTCACCGGTTATGTCTTATATCTCCCCCTATCACTGCTTGAATTATCGTTACATTAGATTACTTTCCCCACTCCAGACCAACCACACTTAATTTCCTCCCATTGTTTTCTTCCAACTACTGTATTTATGGTGAGGCTAAGCTATCTGCATGATTATTGGAATGTTGGAAGATACGGTGGCAATATCTATTCTCTTGTTTTCGCCATTATCTGTTTATTTTTATTTTTTGGCAAACGCTGCGGATGCAGCAGATAACCTTTGGGTTTCAAAACAATTCACACGAAAAAGGAACTTTAAACGAGTCCATCTCCGAAATTGCTATTTTAACTTACTAATGCTCTTTTAACACTATCTGTGCTTGGCAGTTATTACATTGGAAATTACTGCAGCTTGACATTTAATGGACTAATGGATAGTTGAACTCAGTCACTGATCGTGAGTTTAAATCGCCCATCCTGTAATTACTGCCATGTCATGTGATAGGTTACTGCAGTTGTAGTGTCTCAATCCATTTCATTTTTATCGCCAGTACAGAAAGTGGTGGAATTATCCTTTGATTGACTAATTGCTACTGCCGTTAAGTAAATATTGGAGAATATAACGGGAGATCGGGCAGAAAATGGAGTAACTATTTAGCAATTTTAAGAGCACATCTAAATATTGATTTTGTGCTTTCTCTAATGAAAATGAAAGTGGAGAAAAAAAGTGGAAGCTGGAAAGTATGGGATACATACAAATAAAAGCAGTGACATCCGCTATGCGACAAAAATTAAGTATTTATTCTGTCCTTGTGACTCGGCTTGGGATACATACATATACCCAAGACACTTGAGTCCTCCTTTAGCCAAGCTGAAGCCAGACCAGCAGCCACTCGAATTATCCTCATAGATTCCCTTTTATCTTTCATTTTTGAATGATCGTACATATATAGTATATGCTGCCATCGCATCATAAGCAAGTGGCGACGCTGGCTTGTTAGTGCTCGTGCAAATTCATGTCAGGGAACTCCATTAGAAAGGAAAAAAAAGTTTCAGTATTTTTGCAACATCCTTATGGAATACTGATCAGCTGCAAAGAATACAGAAGCTACTAACTAACTTTTTTGAGATGATGAAACCAGAATATTAAATGGAAAGTTTGTTATGAAAGTGGAAAAGAGGTTGCTCTATAGTTAAGTAAGTTATAAACTGATCGTGAATCCAGAATAGACTATGAAATAACAGTCTAATGCTATTTATTATTGCAATGTAAATGTTCAACAATAGAAAAAGGCTAAGGGGTAGGAGGGCTCGTTGAGGCAAGCCAGCCGTCACGATCATGGATCGCTACCGATTCATTATCAGTATTCCTCTGTTTGTTGTTTGCTTAAAGCAGTATTCCGGCTAATTGGAAGTACTTTGGATGATGATTTGGGAGCATGAAAGTTCAGTAAATGTCCATTTTTATTTCTGTAACGGACACGATCCCGGATTGTAGCCCACATCGGCTCTTCATACTTATTTCAGCAAAGTATCCAGACTTGGTACAAAAATATGGAATCTATCAAACCTTAATAACACGTTTTAAGATGGAAAAAATATTGTGCCGCCTTCATAAATCCAAGTCAGAAGTGAAAAATTATCTCATTTTCCAGGTAAGATGGTCCCCCAATATTTTCCCCCATCTGTCCGTAATAGACATTCACACACTTGACTTGTCGTCCTTGAAGGCAAAAACCTTCTCAATCGAAATCGAAGGTTTCTTTAAGATAAGCTGGAAATTCAATTCCTGCAAATGGAATTCTTATCCACACCATCAACCTTTTAGTTAAAAAAATATCTACAGGATGGTTGAAAAATGACTGCTAGATATTTGCCGTATTCTGCTATCACATCAGAATAAAGCAACAATGGCCTTTCTTTCAAGAAAGAAAGATAAAGGAAGAGACTAGACAACTCCGACCATAGATCATCCCATGCACTTCAGGGGAGAGGAAGAGACACTCACGGGCTTTGTAAAACATTTTGTTTCCAACGGTATGCGGTAGTCCCTTTTTCTCGCGCTCGATTTATGAGCCCTTCATTTTCACCAACAAAAGAGTTTGACATTTCTTGAGCCTTTCTTTGTCCCCCAAGTTAGTTGTGATCTGATCATATATCAGAAAAACGCTACACCGCAAATGATACAGATGATGCTAAGCTGGCAAGAAAGAAGAGGAATAAAAGGGGAAAGGGACTTTTGACAGAGAAATTTATGAAGTCTGACAGCCAGGGCAGCAGGGAGGGAGGGGCATGAAGCATCCTATAAAAATAATTTATTCCTTCTGGCCAAGTCTAAGCTTATTTGTGTTGGCCATATCAGCGCTACCATTATCATATCATATCACATCGAATCATCCTCCTTTCTCATCCCTCTGCCATCTATCTCACACGATCTCCTCCTCCGAACATGTTTCAAAAATGTGAAAGCAATATTTATTTTTCTTTGATAAATTTTCAATAAGCGAAATCGCTTTCGGCGAAATTTGTTACTTGTGCCAGGGAAGTCAGTATCTGATCAAGGAATAATGATACTATGTACAAAAAGGCAAGCCCGTCCGAGTAGGTATTCTCTTTTTGTAAAGAAAGTTTTAGTACGAGACGAGTGAAAGATGAAAGGTAACTTCGAAGTTCTATCCAATTACTTTTATAATATTAGGCTGCTTGCTATTAGATAAAACGGAAATCATTTTGGCAAGATACATACGTAATTTATATTTTGCTTTTTGATTCCCGTCTCTCTCCTCTTATTTTCCTTCTATACAACATTACAAAACAATTTACATGAAAACGATGGGCATCAGCAGTATCTGGTAGCTGTCTACTGTTTATGCTCATTTCACATGACTTCTTCCCTGTGACATAATGAAATGTGAGCCATGTGTCAGCATCCAACACTTTCACATCAACAAAATGAATGGCTCACCGCAGCAATCCTTTTAGACTTCTCAGAAATTCATAATTCTTCTTACATTTATGTATGTTATCAGGGACAAGGAGGAGGATTTCGCAACGACTATTTGGGAAACTGAAGAAACTTTAGGAAGAACAAAACTTTAGGTCAAGAAACAAAGTGTCGTTTAGTTTCTCTCCTTTTCACTCTAATTGTATTACTGCTTCCTTCCTCGTTTTAGTAGGTCGCTAAATCAATCGGTGGGATAATAGGTATTAGGACCTGATGATGATAGTGTATGAAAATGGTTACGGCTATTCCCTCTTCGTCTGCATTACCTGATGGCGAATGCCCATTACGTTGGAAAGAGATATTGATATGGTTATTTACAGCCGTAGGGATCGGGTTGCTCGTACAATTCAGAAGCTTTTTTTGAGAAAACGATGATACGAAAAGAAACTTGAGCCAAAAAGGCATTCCCAAGCCAATTTTACCTTGCTTTTACCTTTTACTTTGGTTTTAAGGGAGCTGAACTGGATTGTATTTATTTTCTTGAAACTTGATCAAAAGTTAGTTGCTAGTCCCAGGTAAACTCTGTTTACTGTGAAATTAACGTATAAAAATATTGTTCCATGCTTACATGCTTACGGTTAGTTATTATTATAACTTTATTAAGAATTCTACTACCTAGGTATGCCAAAAAATCTCTCGAGCTAAACATTATAGTAGAATGACCTTCTCCTATCAAAAACACTCCATACTGGTGAGAAGACAAAATGATTGAAAATCTCATAATTGGATATTATCGCCGGTGGCGGTGGCTCATCTGACATGATCAAGTTTTTTATCATTTTCAGTCATGTATCGTGTTATTATTTTATATCAAGGGATATATATCCGATAAATTGCTTAATGCATCCATATCTCAACTTGTGTATTCTCTAAATTCCTGTTTTGCACTCAGCAGCTCTTCTGGCTTTATAGGTTTATGTATTGACAAGATTGAGAAATGCTATTTTTCGGGAAGTCCGTAAACATAAAACTTCGAAATCATAGGATCATCCCCAAATATCGGATTTTCTTACAGAGATATCACATGAGTACCTAGAGCAAATGATGCAAAACTACGGATATTGATTTTACGACAGTAATCTCAAACTTTATGACCACGCCACTCCGCATTGATCAATTGCGCATTTTCAGTCATATTCACTCCGATGATCTGGGCGATGATCGTAATCATGGCTGCTCTGATTCTGGAACACATCTCCGAGATTTCAGATGATCCTCCATGATCATGATCACATTTTCCTCTTATTTTTTAAAGCGGAGAATAAAAAATCGACTCCATAACCCTTTCAACCGGCCACGCATAAGAAACATGTATAAAGCGTATCATGAAAAAAGTACAGATTTCCTTTTTCCATTATCCGGCATCTTGTATATCTGACTATGACCATGCATGAATGCCAATAAAGCAAACATCATCTTCATTACCCTCATAAAAAATTGCTTATGCTTTACACAAGCTGGATGGAGAGCTGGGAACAAACTCGTTTTTAAGTTCCCCTCCCAGAGATCATTAGTATTCTGCTGTAACGATAATGGCAGAAGAGAAAGCACTGGTTTCTTCGTAATTTAAAATCTCAAGTGGGTGGAGTGCCTCTATAATGTAAAAGTTGCTTATATACATGTCATTTCTCTTTTAGTTAACGGAAAGAATAAATTTGGGATAAGCAAGGAATCGTTAGGAGAAACTTTCGTAAGTGTGTTTACTCGTCCTTCAGAGGGAACGATATGATTGCAAAAAAAAAAAACTTTCAAAAGCAACTCGTTTGTATGCGTCTAAAATAGCTGGACTTGCTCTGTTCTTTTTCTCCCAAAAAGCAAACAATCCATTACCAATTCCGGCGTTCCTATTGCTGTCTCTAACGAGTAGGGTAAAATATGATTGCACTTGTAATGCAGTAAAGCAAAACACATTCATTTCGTTTTTATTGTTATTGCGTGATTTTTATCTTAGACTTGGTAAATAAATATGAAATTAGCAGCCACTACTTGAGCAAATCTGCGAGGCAGACATTAACGAACATGTGCAAGTTTATCACATGATAGCTTAAATTTAAATTTCCTACCATTTCTGCATAACCTAATTATTCAGCTTTTTTCATCATTACATCTTGCTTCGTGGTCAATTCCACAATTTTTGAAACATTCTAGAACCCACCTAACGTGACCTGAAGTCAATTTGACTGTTTTGAATATCTGCGTCAACAGTAGAAACTTAACATATAAATTGACCACGTAATTAGTAGGTAGGATTAGCGTGGTTGTTGAATTGAATTAAACATTAGTTGAATTGGTAAACAAGATGTACTTAATACATAAAATGCTATTGAATATTTTGATGTTCTTTCCACATGCGTTATTTTGTTTAGACTTTCTTACTTTATTTTCCTGGACTTTTATAAAATTAATTTCCAATACAAACCGATAGCCGAGAAACATCATGTTCCAAACAATGTCCTTTAATATTATGTCAGGTGTAACAATTTCAGTGTTAAATGGTGCGCAAAAAGCTAACTCAACCCTTCAGCATAGTATCTATCATCAACATTTTAAACAACTAAAAACACTTTTTATAAAAAAAAATCGTCGGCATTATCAATTCTGAGTAGTACAGAAGAAAATCATTCAGTCACCATCCGTTGTATCCAACCAGTTACCTAAATAACCAACACACACTACTCCAAAGAGATCAACTAAAGGATCTGCTGAATAAGTCCCTAGCAAATTTGCATAAGTTATGAAAGGGGCTGTAACGGAAGTAGACAAAGTGGGTTGCAAAAAATCCTCGCAATATTTTACGAGGAACAATATGGCTGGAGAGATGATGATGATGATGCTAAAATACTTTCAGTGATCTTGACTCTGGCAATGGCGAAGCTATTGCGTATATGAACGGATTTATTTCTGCGAAACTTTCCCTCTACTTTCCTTATATGATCTTCCCTACAAAGTTTGGTTTGGAGTAAAGCGCAAGCGGTTGACTACTGTCATAAACTAAACTATAATAACTACTGGATACTTTTAGAGGGAGGGGATGAAAACTCAAGTCAAAATATTTTTTATGATTATGGGCGTGCATAAAAAATAACTTGGATGGGGGGGGAATGGCGATGATGAGCTGGTCGATGATAAAAGGGAAATGGGGAGGGAGGCAGAATCCTTTTTAATGTATCTTCTCCTCCGAATCTTCAAATCATTTCATATCAGCAAATGATAAGCCCCCTGATATATGACTAGTTAGGATATGATCATAAAAGTCTAGAAGTAACTGATGAAATGAGCCATTTTTTAAATACATTTTTAGACTCTAAAGACTGGTTTTTTACTTCATCTCATCTTTTAGTCAGTTTAGCTTGAAAAAACTTCCCAAATGATTAGACATCGCTAACACAGGGAACGAAAGAGGAATAATGACTTTATGTAGGCACTGGATACATTCTATTCTGGATGAAGGAGAGAGAGATCTCATTATTATATGGAAGCTATCCTCGCTCGTAAATTAGATTTTCTCGAGGGAAATGAAAAGGAAGCGTTTTGCATTCATAATTTTATTCCTTCCGGGAAATGATGTCTATTGTAGTAACCTGGGAGGGAAAGAGGGAGGCCTCTTTAAAATCTGCATTGTTCTGTACAGTAATATGCATACTGAAAAGAAATATTATGTAGATCAGACAAAAGTATATCTTACCTGAAGCTTGTCTGTTCTTATAAAAGTGTATAAGTCTGCATGTGACAGTGAGATGAATGTGACAGTGACAATGCATCCTATTACGTAATGCTGTTTTACAAAGTTTAGTTTGAACTTTTGAAAGTGTCCACTATATCTCCTCTTCTCCTCCCCCCCAACTTGATTGTATGTGGGAAATAATGTAATTCACCCTGCTTGATTTCTATATCTATGCATTGTTAACTTTTCAATTAAACCCCTCTCCATTTCAACAATCCAATTAAATGCCTCAACAATTTATTGCTCTCGCCAAGTTACGCAACAACAACTTACCCGTTACGACAACAATTCCTATTGTTTGCCAGCTAATATTTGGCCGAGTTAATGAGATTGGAGGAGGGAAGTCGAGTGTAACTTTTCCAGGGGAAAAGTTTTTCCCGAGTGAACCAAAAAGTTAAGCTCCAGCTTACTTCACTCCCAAGCATTATGTACATCCTCTTGAAACAACAGCCTCTGCATGGCCTCAACTGGCTCTGCTGTCTTTGGGTAAAGATCAGCTTGGTTTCTTTTCTTGAAAAATGACATCCAGCGAAGAAGCCCTTGAAAAAAGCTGGAAAAAAGGATGAGAAAGAACTTTAACCATTGTCGACTGGAAGAAGTTTTTAGACAGGAGAAATAAGTGTCCTCCTTCAGATTACTTTTCATCTTGAGCATAACGCGGAACTCTTTTGTGGGTTTTAGGAAGTGTTTGCTGAAAATTGGATTGGAACACTTCATGATGATGATGAAAGTTCACATACGAGGTAGCAGACCTTAATAATTTAATAATATTCTTTCCCGGGCGACAATTCTGCGGGCTAGAAATATGCAGGTGGTATTTTATGGCTTGTCTGTTTAGCGTTCATTGTTCAATTCATTCAATTCATTGAACAATTATCCATTGTTTAAAAAACTAGATAAGGAAAACTCTTCAATTGATTGCATGCATTTTTGTTGCAAAGTACGGTCCCTTTATGTAACAAATACAAATTCTGGCAAGTTGAACAATTCATAGGTTATTTGTAGCTTTGGGTCTCACAGTTGAAAAGTACATGTTAGGCTCTACTGTAACAGATAACTTTTATGTGGTTTAATATAGGAAAGGAGAAGAATAAATTTTCGTAATTAATTATACCAAATTATATAATTAACTATATAATTTTATAAAACTGCCACCCACAGGAGCCAATTTTAGTGTATTTAGCGACGGAAAATTCTGTTACCTTTTCGCCTTTTTTTACTGTTATGTACTTTTATAACTATATTGTTTAAACTTCTTCCCAAACTGCTTGTCGCTTATATCCATCCATTGTTAGCATAGTCTCACAGGCAAATTAGGGTAATTTGTTACAATGAAGAATAGGTGGGACAGGAATTAATTATCCAATTTATCAACTGTTCAACTTTCCTCTTTTGAAATTTAAAGTGACATCAAGTGGCATAGAAATATTATAGTACGTACGAGAGGTATTTAGGTATGTAGCTACCCATATCTCTTCTTTACAATAATGCTGATCATCATCATTGACTACATATATAAGCGTATTATTTTCATATTTTATCTCTAAAACCCACACAGTTTTCTCCTGATATGATGCTCAGCTCACAATCATCATCATCATCATCATTGTCACCAGCATAATCATCGTCATCATCAAAACTCCAAAAATACATGCCCTCATTAAACTTGACAATTCCCATAAAAAACTTTCTTTTTTATGACATTTTTATTTTCTCCTCATCATCCTCCTCATCCAACTTCAAACTGATCCCATGCATGTCCCCTTGCAACTTCTAATCCAACCTACTAGAGCAAATAGAATGGGCATAGTTGAAATTGGTAAACTTACAAGAATATTTTTTCTCTTTATGATATGCTGCTGCTTTCACCGGAAACAAAAGAAAAGTAAACTATGGAAAAGATCGCACTACAGCAATACATACTTAAAAGAAAAAACTAACTAAGCTTAGCAGAGAGAAATGATACAAGCTTTGAGATGAACAGTTTTAAATTGTATCACACTAACACAAATACAGACCTATAGCCTATATCGTATATGACTATATCCAAAAAATTTTTTAGTCTTCATGCTCGACCCATAAGAGAGGATCATTGTTCCTTCCAAAAACCATCCTTATTCCAAAGTACCTACCTAAAGTCCCCCATCTATCTACAGACTTCTGAAAATACTAAACTTTTTTTCTTTCTTTTTTTTTATTCCCCTTTCTCTTTCCTCTCCCTTTCTTTCATGTTATTTTTATAAGAGGGACAAACATTTCACTGACGCTTTGAGCATTCTTCTCAGAATGAACATCAGAGGAAAAGAAACATTATAAGTTGGTTGTTGGGAGAGTAGGGAAGACCTTCCTTCACTAAAAAAACTCACTTTTAAGGATTATTCTTTTTTTATCCTAAATATAAAAAGTAGTCGTGGAGAAAGCAGTTCTCGTTTTTAGTACCAACATCTCTCCAGTTTTTTTCCCTCCATCCTCAAAACAACAGGCTGGCTGGCTGGATATTTTTTTTGCAGAAAAGCTCACCAGCCGCGTTATGCGACAAGAAGAACAATAGGGGAAAGTTCTCATTTGCAGTGGGAGTCGTCAGCCCGTTGGAATGTTATGTTTTTTTGTATGTGTGTGTTGGCTGGATTGGAGCAGGAGTCCTTTTCTCTCTACAGCTTGGATTTTTTTGCGATGAAGATTTTTTTTCGTGTGAGCTTTTGGCTCGGGACTTTCACTTTCATCTCATTCCTAATTCTGAATTGGGAAAAAGGAGAGACCAGTAACAGCAATAGCAACAGTAATCTTCCCCTGAAAGAAAAGGACATGGCTTTAGCCATTCTCTCAACTCAAGTCTGACTAGTTCTGGAGAAGTGTTATTGCTAAAAAAAACTGGTTTGGCAAGGGTTCAAAAACAAGTAAAGAACGGCCCGGTATTATCGGCTCTCAGACATCTAGCTAGCTAAGGCCGAACGTGATAGTGATGATGATGATGATGGTAGTTAATAGTGAATCAATCGTGTAGGGAACGCGTGGGATATGAGAACGAGTTCAGTTCGGTGTAATAAGTAATGAGTAACTCGGTACGTGTCTGAGTTCAGTCAAAGTTAAGTAAATGAAATGATACATGGAATGAATACATTTATCACTGTTCAAAGCTCCGACTTTCTTTTTTTTCTGACAAATATGAAGGAACAATTTGCGCACCTGGTCTAACCTTAGGGGAAGGATCAATGGAACAGAAAAAAAATCAATAAGAATTACTGTTGAAGGAAGACCCGCTCACTTTTAACTCCCACGTAAAACCTCTAATTTCAGTCACCATTTTCTTCAATTTCTTTGTAGCCTTTGACAAAAGGACTTTATTAGAAAATTCTTCCCCCTTTTTGTGTGAACTCAACTAAGCTATTGCGAAAATTGGGCCGAGCGAGTTTTTAATTGAAAGCAGCAGGGCCT
>JAQIWX010001347.1:0-10605 GCA_034696785.1 Lepidocyrtus cyaneus
TAATATGTCGTGTTACACTAAAGCCATGGCATAAGGAAACTTTTCTCTCCTTCTTTCTTTGTCTCTGTTTAGAAATGATGATGCGGTTGTGTAACCGACTCCCGGAGCATTTGTCATAATGACACAACGCATTTGTTCTTCTCATCCTGGTCTGGCGGGATGATTATCAAAAAGGGGAAAATTTTGAGAAACAAGTTTATTCTCTCCTCTTGTCAACCATGCCGTGTTGGATGTTTCTACAAAATCCAACTTTTTTTTTTGCAAAAAAAATATATAACATGATATGTTCTTGTGGGTCTTTGGCTAGCTACCCTTCTTCCTCTACACATTCTTTTTTTCTGTGGTGATGTGATGACGGCCCTAAAACTTTCCCCACTGGTGTTTAGTCGGAGAAATTAAGCAATTTTCTCACAGTTAGTTTAAGTCCATAAAAAATAAAAAGTTTCAAGTTAACAAGGAAGAGAAAGGGATAGCCCTCTCTCAAACTGTGCAAGTTGGCCGTTCCTCCACGCCACACCATGCCATGCCACGATCATAATCTAAACATCTCTTAAACTCATCAGAGGAGTGAGTGAGTGAAGCCTTTTAAACTGGAAACGTGTTTCCCAGCTCCTGCTTCCTCACAGCATGATGGAGGTGGTGAAAACTGTTGGAGGGAAACTGTAATAAAAAACCCATGGCCAAAGCAAGGGCGGAACTTTTATAACCCTTATCCTACTAGCCCACATGTTTAAATTGTTCCTTGTTTCCTCTGCTTCTTGAAAAACCCACACGGCAGAGTTTGTTGGAGAAAGTTTTGTTTTATTTCGGGAGAAAGTGAAGAAAGCCGGGTGTATAAAACAAGTAACATGGACAGTGTGTGCCTGTGTGTGTGTTTGCTCCACTATAAAGTGGGTACCCACGAAGGTGCTCCCCTTTGCTTTTCTTTCTTCTGCTGAGGAGGAGAAAGAGACAAAGTGGCTTCCCGACAAGATGACAAGGACAAAAGAGGGAAAGTGAATGAAGGCAAGAGGGAAACTATCCGTTTTGTACCGTTTTCCCCCCTTTTCACCTCCTTTTCACTATTTTGTTTTTTAGGAAGAGGAGCAGATTGTTTGAGTGAAGGGAAAAGGAAACACTTTTGTTTTTTTCTTTGGTGCTAATGGGAATGATGATAGCACTTTTCCTGGACCATTTCTCCCAGCCCATTTTCCTTTTATTAAAAAGTTTTAACATGGTAGCACGGCACAACCTTTTCCCCTAGCTCCCTGGTTAACCATTCCCAATCCTGAAGAATGGCCGTGATGCCCATTCCCATTCTCGTTGCCGTCCTCATCTCACACACACCAAGCCTCAACGCAATTCTCGGAATGATCGTAACAACAACAGTTTCCAGGGCAATTTTTTTTCTTTCATCCTTTCCCTCTTCCCAGCTTCCACTTATATGCTCATTAGTTTGATTATGATTATTACACTTGTTTTAAAATTCCTCCTCACCTTGCCAAAGAGCCAAATTGGTACTTGAGCAGACTTTCTATTCGGGACATGACACGGGTGCTGACAGTAATCCCGCCTGTTTGGGGCTCCCTCCTGAAAAACCAAAAAAAAAAGAAAGTTTGATTGGGCATTAACACATCAACACCAACTTCCCACCACTACCTGATCGTCACCAAACTTAAACTTTCCAAAGAGGAAAGAACTTCCCAAATATAATTTTATTCCCAAGTTTTTTTTATATTATTATTATTCCGGAAAAAGTTGTCCCTTAAGAAGGTCTTGACTTACCACCTAATCTTCTTCTCCTTCTTTTTCCCATCACTGGCAGAAGTTCCGGGGGAAGGGTTGGAGGTGGATTGGCTAGCTCCTCCAGTGGCGCCACTAGCACCAACGCCGCCACCACCACCACCAGGCTTCGATCGTTGGCAGTGATGTATACTAAATGTGGAGAGGGTGGTGGCAACGGCCACGAGCAAAAGACTCTTCCCTTGGTCGTCACTCCTGTATGTCACGTCCATTTCGCAGTCATCGATCACAACCTTGGACCTTTAAGCATACATAAACAACACAAACTCAATCATATCTCTTCTGCCCTTCCGTCCAACAACAAAAAATCTAGCTCCCTACTTATTCAACGATCCAAAAAAAACATGCTTAAAATTTTTTTGACGAGAAAAAATTCCGGATCATAAATCATCTTTCTTTCCTTTGCAACTGGCTACGCTAATACGCATCGTACGCTAATATGAACAGCTTCATCATCAAATATATTTCACTTGAGAAAACCATCTGGAAAGAGAAAATTAGGGGGGAGGGCCAAACATCACTGGCAGAAAAGGGTTGAAACATTAGCCAAACATGATGATGAGGATTTCCCTAATACTGCAAAAAAAAAGTATGGAAACTCCTGTGCAAGCTCCTTCATAACAAGCTGCATAACATAGAATATAATATTGCAAAAATGGTTTTGATCCAGCAGCATCAGCTTCCCTCACCAACCAGGAAACAAATTGCTTCTCCCTCCCTAATTTTCTTGAGAGAAAAAAAAAACTTTTCCTTTTTTCTTCTCATTTCCCACCACATGGGATGGGGAAATATTTCTTTTTTTAAGCAAAAAAAATGAACAAAAAGTGAAAATCGCTTTCTCTGTTCTTCCTTTTCGTAGAACGCAGGAGGATCCCATCTGACTTGTTAAAAAAACTAATAAGACACATATTACCATCCATTAAACTTACACCAATGGATGCGTCCCCGTAACATCCCGGAGGAGTCTGTACAGGGTTGAGAACATTCCTTGGGATGCGGCCAGTGCCTTCACCAACTTGGACTCGCTCTCCTTGGGCCAGCAGTACACAACATCCTTTGACTTTTCCGGCTAAAAAACAGAAGGGAAAAAATCCAATAAAAAAGGATAACAATTGATAAAGAAAAATATTTATCTCTGACAAGAGAAATATTTTCTTTGTGAAGAAGCTAAGGATAAAAGCATAACATAGCCCAGTTTTTTTTCTTCTCCTCCCCATGCATGTGAAGGCTCCAGGTTTCATATTGTTTTGATAATTGTTAATTGGATGAGGAAAAAAGTTTTTCTCTTTTCTTCTTGGAGATATTTGTGCTCCCTGTGCTTATCCCATCATCCTTTCCTCTCTATCCCTCCGAGCATTGATTAAATTCCTAATCCTCCACTGCACTGTTTTAATTTCGGACAGGAGAGACTAGTACGTACGTACGTATGTACTCCTACTGACTGGTTTAATTTGGAAGGGGAGCTTTCCCCCGTGATGATTTTCCCCCTCACCGTTCCAGTCACGTATTGGGTATAAAAGAGACAAAAGCCTGCTGATTAACAAGGAAGGATCCAGCGAGCCCCACAGGAATTTCTAAGTAAGGCCAGACCATATGCACGGGAGGAGGAGGAAAGAGGAGGCTCTAGCGTATACCTTTGTAGGTTTTGGAGGGAAATATTATATATAGGGATTGGTGACAATATGGTAAAATCGCTGTTAGGAGGAGGTAATGTGACGTGATCCATATGGGGACAATGGGAGGATCCCCATAAAAAATATACCATACCTATGCCTATGTCTGTAATATGAATTGAGGGAAGAGAATGGGGAAAGGAGAGAAAAGTGACTGTGAGCCAGTCCCTAGTCCATCCTGGTACCTAAGGTATATATTATCCCTTGACATTCCTCTACATTATTGTGTTCCGTTACCACTCTCTGTGTCAGCTCAATTTGTCATGTCTCAGCTGGATTACATTATGACTCTCGTGAGACACGCGGAACAAGCGGGGCACGATGTCGTTCCAAGCAAAAAAATAAAAATAAAATATGGGCATGTATGTATCAGATCTCAATGGATTAGTGCTCTACTGGAAACTGGATAGAGGAGAAAGTTCGTACTTATTTCATTTCCCTCCACAAAACCAAACAATATTAATATTAAACATGGATAAAGCAAAACTACCAAGAAGAAAAAAAGAAGAAGAAAACCTCTTTCGTGAAACGCAATTATAACGAGAACGAGAATATCCAAACAAAATACAACCATACATATCTCATACAGATATAACCTGGAATGACTTGAGTTGAAGGACTAGCGAAATAAAAAAATTAGGATTAACTACAAAAATAACGTTTTTTTTTCAATCCCTCAACCTTATCCCCCTGCTTCCAAAAAAATGAGATGAAGTTTTTATTCTATCATATTCAATCAAAACTTGGGAGCTATAGGAAATTACGAAGGAATCATGCCCAGCGGGTGATCTTCCCTGGAGCGGGAAAATAATAAATGTGTGCAAAAGAAGTAGTACTTGGAGAGAGAAAAAATGTCCTTTCATTTCCGTCAAATAAAAATGGGGAAAATAAGTTGCTTTAATTTTACTTCCAACAACCACGATGTATGGAGTGATATTGTACGTAATATTTTAAAAAAATCCCTCGTATGGATTATGTTGATTTATTATGAAAGGATTTTATTGTTGTGTGGTATCTGCTGACTTAGCCATTCTCCCAGTCCCGACTCTACTATGACACCACTTGGTGGGCTGTGGTGTGATTTATTCGCAAATATTTATTAATTTATTTTACCATTTTACGGAGTAAAATTGGAGCAGGAGCAAAAAACGAGTAATGATACGCATTTGTACATAAAAAAATATTCCCTTTGGTTGGATTATTACCTTCGGTGGAACGCGACTACTGTTGGTGGTGGACGTGTTTGAAGCCAAGGCTGGGTCGTCCCCATTCCCGTTGTCGTCCCCACCCTGACCACCACTCTCGTTTGTGGTCTGTCCCCCACCAACGGTGGATATGAAGAGGACGGCGACGTTGGACTGAACATGGGGACTGACCACACTCCACCGCATTTCCGTGCAGCTGGACCGGGCACTGCTTTTCGAGGTGGAGTCTTGGGAAGGCTCATTCTATTTAAAAAAAAAGGATTAAATAATCAAGCGTAAATATACGTTTCGTCTCTGGGATTTTTTTTTACCAAAAAGGTTGTAGAGTCCAAGTTGGGTCTGCTCGCTTCACCTGATTTTATTTTATTTTGCTTACCTCGGACGATGGTGGAAGGGATACCATACAGCCGGCCACTCGGATCAGCGTCAGTTTCAACTAAATATGGGAGGGAGAATACAAAAAAAACACAATTAAATAATTCCATGTAAAAGCATCCCACATCACATCATCAAACGCAAATAAATTGATCGTCAGGTTGAGTTCCATGAAAACTAAGTAAACACACTGGGGAAAGGCTTGACCAGTTGAGTTCCATTGTTTGGAAACTCTCTCAACAACGGAGAAACGTGGAATGATTCCCACCGTCATCATCACCACCACCACCTTGCTTACTGTTAGTTTTTTTTGGAAGGCGGGGGGGAAGAGCGGACGGACAGCTCATCAACTTGAATAAAAAAATAGTGGAGGGAGTCAGTCTGCCAGCCAATGTTCTAGGTTGAGTGGGTTGGTTGCTTTCCTCCGTATTTATTTAGTCATTAATAAAAAATGGAATGGAAAATGGAGTGGACTGTAAATAGGGAAATAAAAATGTTGGTTGGGTGGTCAAGTGGGAAGAGTTAAATGACATGGGATTGGGATGGGGGGAAAGCAAAATCAGATATGGATAGCTCCACTTTTTCATATATAGAAGCAAACAGCCTATAGTCCCTTTATCACTTTTTCCCTAAGCATTATTGATAAATTTTTTGGAGTATTTTTGAACAGCTCCAAACAATGCATTTTTTATATGACAGGATGCTCACACTCCGGGAACATGTCACGTAGAGCCCCCACCATTTTCCACACAATTCAGCCCACTTCCTATCGATATCTTTTTCCCATCCTCATTTATCACTTGGACAGGGATGCTGGAGTGGGCAATTTTCGTTCGTGGAGTTTTCTGCAGGCCGCTGCTTTTCCATTCCCCCCGAAAGAAAAATAATAATTTTCATTCTGGGCTCTACTACTGCCTCGCGCTATTCAGATTGAGATCAGAAGTGAAGATATTTACTTGTTCCCCGTTATCATCATCCACTGCCCATTTATCAATCTACTCATTAAATGTAATTAAATCGGGAGAGGAGTGGAGTGTAATGGGGGCCTTTGTTGGCAAAATTTTGCAGATATTGCAGTTCCCCTTTCCCTTCCTATCTTTCTCACTCCAGTCAAGAACTAATTATCGAGTGGACAGTGTCTTCACACATGGATTGATGTATGTCTCCATCACTTTTGGAAGGGATAATGACATTAGAGCTCTCCAAAAGTTGTCAGCAAATGGAAAGGGAATGGTGGGGAGTGAAAATGGGAACAAAAAAGTTTCTCCTGGAAAGGGATGGATGATGGAAAATAATGTGTTTTGGAAGGACTTCTCCCCTCCCGCCTTCTACTTACAAAGAGGAAAATGAGGTGATAAAAGACGAACACATCTTAAAATATTTTGAATGCTTCTTTTAGTCAGTAAAGTCCCCAGTCCCCACCGACCGAGCGACTTCCCCAACCTTTCCAAAATTCTAGCCTAGCCAAGCCAGAGACGGTCTACTTATACTTATGTCCCAAAGAATATAAATGACTCCCGGAAATTAGCTAGTGGAGTGTAACAGAAGAGATTTCCCTTTCTCCGAGAGAGAGTTTCATCCTTCCTTCTATCATCCCACACGACGACAGTGTCACACACACGGAGTCTTTACAAAAGCCAGCCAAAAGAAAATAGCCAACTGATTGATTGTTTCTCTGGTTGTGTCATCAGTCCCCCCTTCATCAATTAGCTGGCTCTATGCTTTCACATCATCCTCATCATCATCATCATCATCAGCGGCAGGCTGACTTCTCACTGTCCTCATTAACGGGAAGAGCACGTCAAAAGGCGAAATAAAGCCGAAAAGAGAGAAATCGTCCCAACCGCATGCCGACGGCAGACATCACTGAACTGAAACCGACCAACTGAGAGAAGGGAAGCAAACTGGGGGAAAGTTTTGTTTTAATATTAGGTATAAATGATAGGGGAAAAGTTGGAATAGATTAGTTATGTAAGTAGATATGGATCTAATATGCATACATAGGTAGATACATAATTTCTATTGATGTTCCACCACTCTACACACCTTTTCTCTGAGAAATCAAACGGTTTTTGGTTCTCAAGATGAAAAAGGAGTCACTCCGCTGCTCCCACTAATTCATTCATCCTTTCTGAGTCCCAACACGGTAATTAGTACTTTGTACTTTCTCCCTCTCTCGTGTCTGTGTGTGTGGCTTTGGCTTCCTCCACTCCACCCCTTTTTCTCACTTTCATCAATTTGACACTCAAATAGGGAAACGGTGAGGCAAAATTATACTATTGTAACAGGAGAAAGTTGCTGATCAGATTTTCTCCTGGAGAGAAAAGAAACTTTTTCATTCTCTGCTCCTTCAGCCTTCCCTGTTAAGCTACTTTGATACTGACTCCCAACTTGAGTATAGGTAACTCATTTAACGCAGTAGACAGACATTGTTTCCTCCCAGCCTAGTGAAAGTTTTCTTTTTGTACTTTTTGGGCAAGGAACATGCAATAAGTCAAGTCAACGGAGTGTTAACATAACTTGGGTCCTACAATCTTCGATCCGTCAGAAAGGGCAATTTTCATCTCGAATACGTACCAAAATCATACAACACTCATGTCGTGATAATTCGACAAAATTACTATCTACATGAATTACTATCTTTTTTTACTCACCCGCAAATACTCCGTTTCAAATGCCGTCCTTCGCTTCCCATACATTGATCTTGATGACAGGACTTGATCCACGTTCCCATGGTCCACTGGAATATCATCAACGGACTGGAGCCAATCCCCTAGAAATGGAAGACGAAAAGAGAAATTAAAAATAATATTTTGCAGACTTTTTTGAAAAATCCTCATCCTCCTCCTCATTAGCCAATTTCTACAATACAGATGCAGCCAACCCAACCCCCTTCCCATTTTACAACGTGTAATTAAAAGCCAAAAACTTTGGATTGGGATGGGTTTGTGGGAAAAAAAATACATAATATTACGAGGCCTAAAGTAGGACTGGATTTATAATGAGATTACTCGATGAAAAATATCGAGGCTCTGGATTAAAAAAACCGCCCCACATCTTTTGGCACCCTTGATTGCTAACGTCATGAAATAGCGCTAGGTAGAGGAAGGCGTTATAATGTTATTGCTAAAAAAAACTCTGCTATAAAATGAACGGAGTTTCATCTTCCTTCCCATGATAACTTTTTAAATTGTTTGAATTGTTTAACTGCTCAAAGAACTGACCCATCGGATGGAAGTTTTGAGGAAGAAAAAAACTGGACTTTTTAGACTTAGACCCTGGTCTAGATTGGCCAACCAATGAATTTTATGCTATGCTGGGCAGTTTGAAAACTTTTTCTAGTATAATGTGCTAATTTCTACTCAACTCCACTCTCCCTTCCAAACTTTTCGCTGCTGGAATGGAAGGACTGTCCTTCTTATCTTGTTTCTCCCTCCTCTCCTCCAAGCAGTTTTCCCACCATGCATAGATGTACTCATCATCATCATCATCTCCACACAGCCATTCACAATTTATAAGAATCATCTTGCTCTAAACAAACGACTCATTCCGAATGCTCGGAGCAAGGGTGGGTGGCTGCTTTCATAATATGGATTTTGTTACACATAAGTAATTTACAAAGTGCTGAGACTTATGTTTATGTTATTATGCTTCATCTTCGCACTATCTTATATGATGATGATGATGATGATAAGACTTGGAACATCAACACCCGCCACCACTACTTCCACCCACCATAATGTGGACCACACTCTTTGGTTTCCTTGTGGGCTTCTCTAAGGTTCTTTTATATTTCAATCTCTGGATTGGACATCCCCAACAAAGAAGGAGAGGGGGGAAAATATTTTTAATTATGCACTGTTTTTGGGAGGGGGACGGGAGGGAAAACGAAGCAAAACACTCATGTTATGTAAGAGTCCTATAAAAGAACGGAATAAGCAATATGTAATATAGTAATAGTAATACTGTGTGTTCCTTGGAACTGGGAACTTTGTATTTGATCCTTTCGCTATCAGGAGAGTTTACGGGTGAGTTGAAGGGAGAGGTGGGAATTAATATGCAAATATTTATGAACGCTTCTCCCTCTAAAATACATACCTGCCTAGTTCAAAAGTTGGGCAAGGCGTTTTGCATACTCTTGTGTTGTGCTTCGCAGCAATTGCGGAATATTTACGAGGGTATTATAATGGTTGGGGCATTTTGCGAAAGCTCTTATAATTTATATCTGTGGAATTAGAGTTTTTTGGGGGTCATCGTCATCATCAATGATGCAGTAGCAGTTTTTTTGGTCATTTTTCATATGCTAAGGTCCCGTTCCAAATCCCCTAGCTGATCAATTTCCCATTAGTTCCGGCTAATAAATTTATTTTATTTATGGCTAGGTTTTTGCTAAGCTGTTGAATGGAGTCCATCTTACTTACCGATTTTAATCCTCCGGTATCGGGAGCCCACCCCATCAGGTACGAAGCCCGCCACCATTATCCGCTCATTGGAAGCGTTATGCTGGATATCCGCGGAGGAGGTGGCTGCTGCTGGAACAGGTGTGGAAAAACGGCCTGGAAGTATTCCAAGAATGCTTTCGATGAGCGTGGCCCGTCTTCCAAGAAGATTACCGGTGCGAGCTGTTTGTGGTACGTCGACAAAGACGGTTCTCGTCTCCCCGCCGTGCTCATCCTTGAAACGGAACACTTTTTCTGGTACACTGCCACCACCACCATTACCACTAGCACCAACGGAACTGCTCCCTCCTTGACTGGCAGTTATTGAGGATGCGGCTGCGGAGCGCCCTTTTTGCTTGATGGCGGACAAAGAGTTGAAGGTGGAGGGGGAAGACTTTGATTGATTTGGATGGGAATTACTGGAGGAAATGGAGTGGGGACTGGCGGCTTCCCCTCCTGATCTCGAGGTGGATGATGAAGGTTGTTGGGAAGCTGTCTGAGTGCCAGCTGCCGGGCTGCTATTATTGTGCTCCACTCTCTTCCCCATTTTATTCGGGCTGTCTTTGCTCCGCTTCAAAAGTCTAGAGATCTTCCCTTTAGCACCCTTCCCCGACTTTTGGAAATGGGGAACCGGCTCAGTGATGACGGGAGGTCTGTCCTCCCTATTCGGGAAATTGTTTTCTGCTGAGATTGGCACTCCATCCACAGTCATAATAATATTGCTTTTTCTGGGTTGCTGCATGCAAATCTCATCACGTCCCTGTCCTTCGGATTCATCCGAGTGGGACATGTCCCCGGGAGGGATGGCGCTGCTCCTGCTGTTTCCCCTTTGTCCGTGAGTAATAATTTGCTCCCCATCCGAGACTTCCGATTCTGCGGAATACTCCACGAGGAACAAATCCCCGTCCGGGTTTGTACTTGACTCTACCTCACCGTCAGTCCTAAAAAGATTATGACAAAAACAAAAACAAATTAATAAAATCCACAGCATTCGTAAATCAGTCTGATTTGCATGAAAAATATAAATATTTAAAATAAGGCTTACAGGTATTTTGCCATATCATGAAAGAACTCATTCTCCTCGTCGTCATCATAATAGTCTTCGTCGTCCTCGTAAGAGCTTCCCGTATA
>JAQIWX010001348.1:0-10602 GCA_034696785.1 Lepidocyrtus cyaneus
CCTGTGGGGATGGTACATTGCGGACAAACTGGAGAGTTGTGGGGGTTGAGGTCGTTGGAAACTCCAATGAGTTCATGTAGGAGGAGGATAAGGAGACGTTGTTACCCATGGAGTAGTTTGTTGTAGAAAAGTCGGAGAGAGAATCAGTACCAGTCCCGGAAACGTTAAAGTCTTGAATGATTTCAATCTTCGGAGGTTTGACTTCCACACAAGCCGCCTCCTCAACTTCCGGTTCTTCTACGTCCGACGTCCATGTCCTTGGTGTCATAGCTGGACTTCGACTATTACATAAGTGTAGATGACCTAATAAATTTGGTGCAGTGGCTGCCAAACGTGAAAATTCTCGGGATGCCCCTGAATGACAAGCAGTTCGCTATTGTGTGTAAATATTGGAGGAAGCTGATGAGGCTCCATGTGCATGGACAGCAGTTGACTGACAAAGGGGTTACCGGAATAAGGTTGCGTTCCGTTCAACCGTAAACAATCATATATAAAATTTATTTCATTTAAGTTAATGACATCATGACAAACTGAATTAATTACGATGGCAGTTAAGTTCTAAAACATGATTTGAAGATACGTAACTAAATTCAAAGCTACGAATTCACAAAACAGAAGACAATTATATAAACGGACATATATTATATCAATTTTGGTTAGTGCACATTTTTACACTTTGGATTGGAAACACAATGGGAATATTTACTCAATCAATAATCATTTAGGAAGACTAATGAGAACATGAAGAACCTGTCTTAATAATACACTGCATAAAACATGAACAAGCTTTACTGATTACATTTATGACTAACAAACTACTTGTAAGTGTGGAACGTGAAGAGGATAATTTTAGGGAGACAATTTGCAGCGGGATTTTTTAACTATGACTTTGAAAACTGAAAAAAATAATTGAATTGAACTAAACGTTGGATGAACCTCCTCCTGCTTCACGGCATCGTAAGTACGCTTCGTAGCCCTCCCGGGTGTAGACATCCCACTGGTAAGTGAACACCTTCAGGAGTGGCAACAACTCCCAAATGTTGGACTTGTAGACTTCTCCATCCAAGACGCATTTGTGTATATCGATTAGCTCACCTTTTTTGCCTGGAAACATTCTTTCTCGTGCCAAAGCAGGCACCTCAATTTCGCAAACCGTCAGATGCATTTTGGGATAGTCATTATAATCAATCTTCGAGTAAAAGACATTTAAATTCTCAAAAACTGGGAAGCACCTTAGAAGTGCGTCGTAAGGCATATCAAGACAATCCTTTATCTCCAGATTCTTTAGGGAGCACAGCTTGGTTGGCAGAGCTTGGGGCAGATCCTGTTTATGGTAGGTAAAATATACGTCGTCCAGACGAAGCGTATTCAAGCTGCTGGTGGATGTCACCTCATTTACGACCTCAGATAACAGTTCATAAGTAAAATCATTTGCCAGGGTCAAGATTAGCTTTGCTAGCTGAGGCATCCTCACCCCATACAATGAACGGAGATCATCTACTTTAAGGTCATCAATAAAGTTCACATGGAGTTCGGTAAGATTTGGCCATTCCAGACGGCGAACGCGGTTCCACGCGAAGGACATCACGAAAAGCTGGCGGAGCTGCATGTGAAACCGTCGGAGGTAGCCGTCAAGAATAAAATCATCGTTGACATCCTCCGCCCCCGCCCAAATGGATTCCAGTTTTGGTGCATCTGGAATTGACCATGGATCGATGAAAACATCTTCATTGCTCAACTGCGTATCAAACAGGTACAGCTTCCGTAGATTGGGAAGGAACTGGAACAATTTGATCGTTGAGAATTCGATAACTTTTTGTCGCAAGCGGGAACTCATGGGGCTCTCTATGAGGATCAACTCCAACTGCAAGTACCAGATTTCCTTGCCATACAGTTCCAAAAACTCGTAAAACCGGTCCCACCATATTTCTTCAGTGTCATCTTCCTCATAATCACTGACTCGACCGACGGACACTGACACGTACCTTCCAATGAATGGGTTCCGACCGGGGGCCACGGGCATGTTGGAGCTCTCAAGGTCGAACATTTCCTCATTACAGAATCGGAAGTAGTTCCTCGTAGCAATCCGCTTTTCCTTCAATGGGCAGACGATCAAGCTTAGATTCCGGGGGTCGGCAGACTTTACATTGTGGGGTCGGAGTGAAGGATGATCTTCGAGGAAGTTGTCCACCACAGCATTCCAGCCTTTATTGATCGCTCGAAATCCCAGAAACACACTTGTTGGAAGATGTCTGTAAAGATGAGGCTAAGCCAGCTCCAACATGAAGCCGATCTTCCACTCGTGAAGGATGTCATCAAAAAGCTGGCACGTGTTGGTTAAGTTCCACAAGTTTTTTGGGTCGGACACCTGTCCAAGGATCATGCTCCAAACCTGCAATCCATTGAAATAAATTCAAATTATAAAAAAATATATTTCGAATATCGTTTTTTTAAACCATATGTTCCAAAACGTAATTTAAAAAAACATTCTCGCCTCCTCCGGAAATACATCAACGGCGTCCTTCCGAACATCCTCCTCCGTTTCCTTCAAGTCAGCCATTACGGCGTTCAAATTCGCAGTTCCCTCCTTCAACTTCGCCACCCTCTTGGTCAACTCTCGAACTTCTTCCTCCTTCCCTTGAACATTGCGGCTGAGGGGACCAACTAAATTATTCAGATTTACGATGACTGCTTTCAGCCGTTCCTCCTCGATTAGCATGTCATTCAGCAACATTTCCTGGAGTGACTGGATTCCCTTCAACGTCTCACAAAGCTCTACCCTCCTTTGATGAAACACTTCTATCGTGGTTTTCCAATTGGGTCCCAGTACCCTCCTGGTGAGCTTCAGAGTTTTTTTTCAGCTGCATGACTTTCTCGATGAGTTCCCCATTAGCAGATTTGAGCTTCCTGTTCTCTGCCAGTTTCCCTTCCACAGTGCTGGATTCCATCATTGAACCGGAATCAGTTCTTCCTCCTTCCTCAGTAGTTGTATCAATCGCGTCCTTTTGATTATGAAGCAGTTCGTCTTCCCATAACATCTCCTCTTGATCTGGGTTCGATTGCTTATCTTGGCCTCTGTCCATCTCAAATAATTTCAGGATTGAATATGACGACTGAAACAAAAATAAACATATAGAATTAATTTTAATTGTTCTGAAAAAATGAAGCTAAACATAGCCCAAATACCAAATACACATCCAATTAAAATACATTTTATTCTTCATAATTACCTGCGTAAGCATATAATTGGTTAATTTAATGCATCAAGGCCATACATAAATACAAAACAGATGACGAGGGATGAGAGTAATATCCGGATTTTCGGATTTTTTTTTGTATTATTGCCAACTGCTCTCGGTAGGTGGCAAACACTGTCGGATTTTGATTTCTGGCGAAAGCTCAGCAGCACAGGACGACGACGACCTGTAAGTAGAAGGAGTTGAGTTATCCTCTCCTTCGCCTGTATGAAATGCCCTGTGAACCGGAATTTTGCCACGCACCCAAAACTAACCGCCCATTTTCTAGCCATTCATCCCAACTCATTCTGGCCTTGCCCCCGGTGCAAGCTGTAGAAGTATAATGAAGCAATAAGCTTGGCGCTCCACTGCAAGATCTGCAGGAGGAACCTTAAAAGAATAGCAGAACAGCAACGTAAACCGAAGAAACCCGACGGATCCGTCTGTTTTTTGCAAACTCTGTGGCAAAGCAAGGGCTTCACTTCAAACTTCAAGGTCCGGCTTTGGCCAACATATCAGTTACGTCCACTGGTATCTGCAGAATCATGAGTGTGACCTTTGTGGGAAAAGGTTTAAGCGAGCTTCCACACTCAATACTCATCGGCAGCAAATTCACTTTGGGATAAGGGGGCGGAGAAGACAAATAAATTTAAATTTCATTTCATACCATTCAAAAAAATAAAGGACGATTAAATTTAGAGACTAAATGTGTTAATGTGTTAATTTTTTTATATGTCCAATGACTGAAAAATGTGTGTTAAAAATATGATAATTGAAAGTTAAGTGTTGTTCCAAGCGTGATCTTTATGTTTGTTATGTTATCATATATAAATTATGCACAAATCGCATAAAATCTATAGTAGTATCCATCGATGCTAAATATCTGGCGGAACGTTTGGTTCACGCCGAACCTACACGCAAGCATGTGCATGGCTAAATTCAACGGAGAGTATAGGTAAGCGCAACACACTGTACTCTCGGTTCAATTTAGCCATGCACATGCTTGCGTGTAGGTTCGGCGCGAACCAAACGTCCCGCCAGGTATCTATGCTAGATGGATACTACTATACGCCCTATCTCTCCTTTAAATTTATAATAATTGAGCTTATCTTCTGCCATTCAACATTGACGGGCTCCACTTTTGGGAGATGACCATCCAAAACGAGCCCATGACTGGGTTCAACGCCAACCACCCCAGGAACACGTGCGGCTTCACGGCGGAGATGGAACGGGACTTTAGTGGGAATGGACCTCGACCCTGTCATGGAGGAGGGGGAATTCCATCCAGATAACTTCACCATCGTGGCCCTGGACCATAATCGGCCCATGGCGGAGAGCTGGGTCAATGTCGTCTTCTCCAATCAGAACGCTTCAAAATACGTCCAATGGCTGACCGTCCACTGTTACTTTTATAGGAGGCCGGACCGCTCTTATGACGTGTATGACAGGGTTCAGGAAAGATTTCCGAACAAGTTCATTCTGGGCACGGAGGCGTGCAACCGGAATGAAGAGGACCCGAATGACAGGGTCGGCCTCGGGAAGTAGATTCTGGCGGAGAACTACGCCCGCGACATCATCCTCAACATGCTCCACTACGTGGGTGGCTGGCTGGACTGGAACATGGTCTTAGACATGGATGGAGAGCCGAACTGCGTGGGGAAAAATCACTCCGCCCCCATCATTGTCAACCAGGAAGAGGGGGAGTTCTACAAGAATGTCCACTATGCCATGTCCCACTTTAGTAAGTTCCTGCCCCCTAAAAGCGTCCGGATTGAGAGTCTGTTCAAGGTGGAGGTCGCAATCGATAACGCTGGGCCGCAGGAGTTGGCCGTTTTTGAAAGACCGGATGGAGGGACTGTGCTGATCGCAAATTAATACACATGGGACTTAAAACAGCCAGACTGAAAAGAGAGCAGTCCAGCTGGACAACCGGAATAATCTCACATTGTCCCTTTTGATCAGCCTATTCCTTCCCATCCCCGGAGGGAGGACATGGGCCATGGCTGGGATTGCACATATAGTTTGCAGCTACAACTTAACTGCCCCAGTGGAGGAATCTAAATCGGATAGTGATGGTGATGATGAGGACATTGAAGCCGCAGCGTTGGTTGCGCTGGACAGGATCAATTCATTCCTGAGAAAATACGAGAAGTGTGCCCCGCTGCGTCTGAGTCGGATCGTGACGGCCAAGCAGGTGGAGGGGCGGGAAAGTCATAAGTTCTTTCATTCAACTCTGCGGGCAACGGGATTTAATGCATACTAATATTATCTTGCAGCGAAGCTTTGCAAGATATTAAGAATGTCTGGTCCGTCTGTCTGTCTGTCCGCAGGATATCTCGAGAACGGCTGCGAATTTTGCAATTCTGATTTCGACAATAGATAGCTATGTACCATATATGGGCTATGTAGTTCAACCTGAAGTGGGCAAAGGTCAAGGTCCAACTTTTTTCATATAATTAACCCATATTAAATGGGGTGTCATCGAAAGCTAATCATGAACTGAGTTCAGCAACGCTAACATGGTAAAATTTTCCTCTGCGGCGAGTCACTTGTCATAGTTCAAGCCGGAAGTGGCCCAGTACAATAGCCCGTCTTGATCGAAGGCCTTCGTGTTTCCCCGAACCTATTCCAGAACATCTTTGGTCTGAACTTCAGTCTTACAATTAGTTTGCCCCTGGGCTTCACTATCGTTGGCAGCCAGAAGTTTAATGTGACACGTAAAAACTTACGGAGTGACCCCCGCCGACCAGTTTCAACTTCAGCATCCCCATACAAGCCTGGATCAACTTATTTCGCTTCAGCCTCCCGCCCACTGTGACACAGGCCCCGGCCTCGATCGGGAACTTGATGCCCGTCCCTCTTGTATGCTGGTCATCTAGGAAAACCCCGCATTTCTCCAGCCTTCTCTTGAAGGACGAAAGCTCAAATCCGATATCCCCTGACCCGCGACCTCGACCCCCTCTGGATTTGACCATCAGGTAGTTCTTGTCATCGAAGTAGTGCGCGGCTTCCAGATCCGGATTCACATCCAACCACAAACTTGCTAATTCTTCGTTGGTGCATTTCAACATGAGCGCTTCAGCGTCGATCAAAACAGTCAGGTTATCCATCTTCATCAGTTCCAAAACTGCCCTGCAGCTCACCCCCATTCTAAGCTCAGATGACCTCTGTTCTTAGACTGGAGTAGGCTACTCTCCAGATTTCCGTTGGTGTCCTGGAGGGACGGCAAATCCAGCTGGGTGACTGGAACACGCTCGAGTCATTAAGCAAAGTCAAAGCACTTCGACTCCCGTGGGCCCGAAGCTCCGGTTGTGAAATAGGCATTTGATGCACTGCTTCCCCACTACTTTTCTTCCCACACCCAGATGGGGGCAGTCGGCGTCCGCCATGTAGGTCCTTCCGCTTTCTCACCTTCATGCCTAGTTAGGTACATCTCTGTACCTGCCATCTGCTAATTTTAATTATTTTAGGGGGATCAAATAGATGAGTGAAGACATCGACATCAAAGTGAAGGCGGAGGAGGTGGAGGAGGATGATCTTCAGGTCTTAACGGTGATTCAACTGAACAAGAAAAACCCCGCCCGAGCCAAAGCCAAAACAAGGTCTACCCCGAAAGAAGACTCCGCCAAGCGTAGCATCAACCGGAAGCAACCGGAGAAGGGACGACAATAATGATCAGCGACGACTTCGACGACAGGAGAAGCAGGAGGCTGGAATGACTGAGGCCGAGGTAGAACAGGACCGTCCGAGGAGGGAAAGGAGGAACAAAGCTGAAATTCTGTGGAAGCAGATGAGCGACGACCAGTTGGGGGAGGAGGTCACAGCAGGTAGGGCTGAGAGGTGGAGCCAGGCCGGCTAGTTCTTGTACGCCGCTTCAGAACTTCGTCAAATTCGTAGACAAAATACGGAGGCTGTCTTAGTTCTTTCAAATCCTCATCGAGAAGAGGGACAAGTGTACGCACAAGGTCAAGTGACAGGAAGGCCCCACCGGCAAGCTGCTCATGACCAGGAAGGAACTGGAGTCTGTCGAAAGGACCTACCAAAATTTCATTTACGACCAAGCCAAAAAGAGAAAATAAGCGAGGAAGAGAATACTTGGGGGCTTCTAAACGGAAGGAAGCCCTCAAGTTTTCCTACAATTTCTCCCCTTCCGCGAGATTCAACAAAGGGATGAGGGACGCAGAAGACATCTGCGAATGGTTCCACACCATCTCCATCCTCAACCAGGGAGACCACTCC
The DNA here is from genome assembly GCA_034696785.1 of Lepidocyrtus cyaneus. Taxonomy (NCBI): domain Eukaryota; kingdom Metazoa; phylum Arthropoda; class Collembola; order Entomobryomorpha; family Entomobryidae; genus Lepidocyrtus; species Lepidocyrtus cyaneus. The sequence continues at coordinate 7,476 of JAQIWX010001348.1, forward strand.
GGACTGTCCAAGTTCATGCAGCTGATCCTGAATGTAGGCACAAACGATTACCTGCGACTTCAACTGGAGAGCTAAGTAATGAGGAACATTCTCATTACTCAGTCACTCGGCTTGTTCATATCCGCGAGAAGGAGCAAGGAGGGGACTGCGTCAAGCGAAGCATGAGGCCGGCCTTGGAGGAATCCCACGAGAACCTCATCATTCTCAAGTACGAAGAGAAGCAAGAAGAAGGTCCGGCGCAGTCATTCTGGATAACTTTCGACTTCATCCTGGGCACCTTCTTTGTGAATGGGCTGCTTGACGGCAGGCTGGACGCTGACATACCTGGATCAGGAATTTTCTAAAGGTACTTCCGGCATTACACCTAGCTCCGTGTCCAGAAAGAATCTGATAATGTCTTCAAAACCGTGACTATATTTCACGGGAGGCACTACGAGTTCCGGAAGACGATTGGAGGTGATGACGCTTTGATAAAGGAGATCATGATGGATGGAACCGGCTTGACCTTACTGGAACATGAATGCTTTCGATCCGTGTTCAATTCCAGCTTTGTTGACAACTACAGTCACTGGTTTGACCAGCCCAAGGGGGTCCTCCACTTCCGAAAAGTTCCAAGAGAAGAGGCGGACTACGAGGCAGCGCCCGAATACAAACTTATCAAGACTGGGGAAGGCGTCAGCAAAGGTTGGCGTTTGTACTGCGAGACCAATCGGGCTCATCTGGTGTCCATCAAGTCGACCAGCGTCAAAGACATAGCAACTGCACCGGAGAGACTCGAATTCAGCGAGAATGTCAATGTCCTGGCGGACGAGAGGACGGAGGATGTCACAGCCAATCTGCCCCGTCACGGCCTCCGGTTCGTGGTCAATCATCAGATGATGTAGTTGGAGTGCATTGAATATCCCGGCTTCTTCTTATCGAGCAGTTCAAGCGCAGACACGTTTATTAGGCTGGAGCAAGGGATTCAGCAGGGTAGTGAGCACAAGCGGAAGCTCATCATCCCGAATGGAACCATCCGGTTGGAAGCTGCATCATCAGCATCTTATTATCAGCGAACGCTTATCGACTGGAAAGAACTGAGACAGCCTCCATATTTTATCTACGAATTTGACGTTCTGAAGCGGCTCGTGGCGGACAAGAACAAGCCGGCCTGTCTCCACCTCAAAGCCATACATGCTGTGACCTCCTCATCTAGCATTTTGGATCCGTTTACGGGGCTAACCGGGGCTGAAATCGTGGAACCGGGGCTAACCACGGGTCCATTCACGGTCACATTCAAAACATTCTGAAGGTGGACTTCAAGACCAACCGGTTCTATCTGTACAACATGGCAAATACCAAGCAGAAGCTGTCGCCCATCAAATTGAAAATACTCATTAAAATATCTACTTACTACTGCGTATTGCGATCAATTAATTCATTCCTCATAACGGTGACAAGTTGTAAAAATATGTTGTTCTAATGCAGTATGTTTATTTTAGAATAACAATAGAATTTCAATATTTTATTCATTCAGCGCATATCCCATTGCATCGATCATTTGATTCTGTTTTAGTTAGATTTGGCTTTTGCAGAGAGATTAGCTTGGACAGTTGCGTTTTATTTCGTGCTATAAACGCATTTTGTCTCATCTTTCCGATGAAAATTGTTTTTGGACACTCTCGGACCAAAACACACTTTTTCCTAGGATTGTTACTCGTGTCCAAAATGGTAAATACCGGTATTTACCGGTATTTACCAGTTTGACTTTTGGCCACTCCTCATCCTTGTGGCGGAGGATAAGCACCGGTTCACCATCCTCCTCAGTGTCATGGCGTGCAAGGGGGCTCCCATTCAGCAGGTTTGGAATCTCCACTTCATCTCTCGAGTTTGCCGTTTAAATTGACTTCCCAGCGCCGGAGTTGCAGATTACTTTGGAGGAGTTCCAGAAGTCCATACATCAAGGCCAAGGGACCATCACAAATGAGATTAAAGACATTCTTCTAAAGTACACGGACCCTTCCGTCTTCGATGCTCCAGAACAAATCAGAGAGCGCATTTCCGCAAGTTCATTGACGTAGCTGCTTCCTTGTCCGAAGAGTTTTCGCGACCTCCAAGTATTCCGGATACGGAAGAGGTCAATTCCAGATTCGCTAGCTTCCCACGATACTGGGCGGTGATTGCCATCAACAGCAAACTTAGCGAACGCCATAATTTGGCGGCGCCTCAAAATTTTGCGAATGAGGTTCAAGCAAAGCTTAACATGCTTTATGACAAGTCGTTGGAAAAGCCAATCCAATAACGGAATCCGCAGCGTTTCCAAAAGTGGTCCAGTTATTAAGGTTGGGAAGACCGAGTGGAAATGCGACATCCGGTTTGATGACCTTCTTGAAGAGGCTCAAGTGGATCAGGAGCTGTGGGATGAAGCCCTGTGCTACTTCAGATATGGGAGTGGTTGTTCCTGCAAAAGCGGGGGGAGGAGGAAGAAAGATTTCATTTTGGACCGGAGGTGGTTTTCGAAGAAAGCTGAAACGATCTTAGAGCACCTGCGGAATATGTTGAATAACAGCCTCCAGTGGAAGGTGTGTGTTGGGGCTGGCGGGACTTCTGCCAAGACTGGATCCAACCAGTTTACTCCAGACGCTTATCATCGAGTAGGGCAGCCAATATCAAGCTAACTCATCAATTGTCAAGACTGCGGCTGGATGTCTGTCGGTGATCTGGACGATCATAAAGCGGCTCAATCGCTGCCTCTTCTACATCGGAAGCGGGGATTGGGGAACGGAGGACATAGGAACTGGAGCCAAAGAGAGTATCCTGAGTGGGTGCTGTTGGAGCTAGAGCTGGACATCACGACCAGACCGGTTTAAGTTGAAGTGGCGAAGCGGATGATGAACATGTCGGATAGACGGAATGGAATCATGCAGCTGAAGAAGGGAGAGGGGGAGATCTCAGTCATCGTTCCCATGTTGTGCTCCACCCTGTCCAGGAAGGGAGAGCAGCTATGCCGGGTGACTGTGCTGGGCTCCATATTGAAACATCTGTTGATTTGGTGGTGGATCGACCAGACTATTTTGATGGTGAAGGTAGTAATAGGATTTTGAGCTATTCCTAAACTATTCAGTGTGTTCAGTGGTAGTTATTATTT